>VWYI01046392.1:429745-529745 GCA_013399455.1 Anthoscopus minutus | reverse complement strand
ACAAATGAGAATGGATTTGGGAATTGTGGATGGGTTTTGGTGGAAGGCCAATGGAAGCTTGGAAGGTGAAGATCTCAAGGAAAAGACTAGCACCCAGTCTAACCCATGAGCCTCTACATGCTCCAATATTTAATCACATGTCCAAAACTGCAATTCTCAGCTCTGGAATCAATGGACACAGGACCACAGAGCAGGTTAGTATGATCCAAAGGGAAAATCACCCAACAGCTGTGTCCTGCCATGGTGGCCACCTCACCACACAGCTGCATGGCTCTCTGGCTTGGGAAGAGCCATTTCTTAAATCAACTGCCTGGATGAAGATCAGCAGGCAGGTCCTCAAGCTGTCTCTTGACAGCACAGAGAGTACTGACCTCTGAAGGGCTTTTCTGGGCTCTAAAGATGGTGTGCTCACACTCTTGGCTGGTTCTTGTGGAGCAGAATGAGCAAGACCTTTGCTATGCAGTTAAACACAGAGGACCAGAGTCACACAGTGCCCAGATGCACTCTCAGCTGCATGTGAAGAAGGTTCCGCATTAGAGCTTCCAGAGACACCTCCATCTATTCTTCGAGTCTGAAATCAAACATTGAGGCATCAAATACGCCAGCAGAGTTCACAGAACTGCTGATGCTTCAGCTGGAGCTTATTTTTCAGTGGGAGATAAAAGGTGATTCTCTGTGTTACGTATCATCACAGGATAAATTCGCTGTAGCCGACTGCACTAATACAACAGCGCTGTGTAGGGAAACTTAATCCCTCTGAAGACACACAAGCTTCTTTTAAGTTTCAAACTTATACCATTGAAAAACATCCTACTACTATGTATTCAAGAGTACTTTTCTCATTAGCTGCTCTTCTCATCCTCTTCACTATTTGTATTTATTTAAATGAAACTCTGATTTAAACCAGACCTGTAAATAACTCATTGCTCTTGGTCATTCTCTACTTAACCACTGAAATTTTGCACGACCAGTTTTGATACACCCAGATATAAAACATTCTTCCTGTGATGATTTAGACAGCAGTTTTCATACATATTTGAAAACTCAAAGACGGTAACAACACCATCTTGCTACAATGATGGAGTGGCATTCCACCTCCAATTGTAGTTCTAGAGGTAAATCACACCTATAAGAAAATCAAAACAAATGCAGTAACATCTCATGGAGGAACAGGAACACTACAAAAATAAATCTAAATGTCTAAAAGCAACACTTCCATGCAGCTTGTCTTTGAAATTCTACTCTGTAAACAGCCAAAGTCTTATTTTAGAAGATAAAGATGCGCAGAAAATCTAAAAAAACAATGGAGGGGTTCTTTTTCTTTTTTATTGTCTCTAATGTAGAGCACACTTGGATCATGCCTGTTCACATTAGAAATTCAGGTCTTGTCTGTCCTAGGAGGATGCATGGTGACTGGGGAGCTGGAGTGAAATGACCATGTTATCACAAGGAAAGAGAATGTGAAAACTGAGTGCAGAGCTGCTCTTTGGTGAAGTTTGCATTGGGCTTGCTTTACTAACAAGTGTTTATCTTGTTCAGCTAATAAATAAGAACAAGTCAGGTGATAGATTTGCCTCTTTGTCTCAACACTCCTTACAGTCAAAGTGCAGGAGATGCAAATGAACTTGCTTTAACACACATTGGTTTTTCCTGTGTGTGTTTGGATGCGAATAGCCTGAACATTTTACAATCTTCAAGATTAAAAAAAGCAGTGAAAATATGAAAAATAAATTAGCATCATAAAACAGAAAACTTTTCTCCAAGTTTCCTTTATGCATCACAGGGCAACAGAAATCATAGACTTCCTGTGAAAAAAAAAATCACATTTTTTTCTGCTGGCTCTTTTTCAAGTCTCCTCTCACATTTGAGGTACAATCCTCCTGCAAAGAGGATTTTTGACTGAGCCTTAAAAGAGTACCCTCATTTACCTATTATTCAATACTGATTTAAATTACAAGGTTTCTTAAGTTTCTGACCTCCTGTATTTTATGATGTATTTAAAACACTTTGACTCTTATGAACCATTTAATTAACTAGATAATAACTGCACATTTGTCCTATTTGCCATTCACCAAAGTTAAGTTTCAGCATTACTTCTGAAACTATCCTGCATGCCAGTCATTCACCAGTTTTTGTTTCAAATTACAGAGGGCAAAAAATTGTCCTTGATTATTCCTACGATATTGATGACACCAACACATGGCATTGGAAAAATCTGAGGAACTAATTTGCCATTTTTTAAGTCTATGCATAGTGTTCCATGGCTGGAAGAAGAAATCAGATTCTCAGATTATATTATATTATATTATTCATTGGCTTACAGGGATGTGCAGATCCTTAGGTCAGGTGAAAATCTGGTGCATAAACCATGGCTGCTCAAATAAACCATTCAGAAGCAATCTCTGTGCCTTCTGCACTCAAATACCTCACAGGGAACAATAGATCACAGTCACGAAGAAACAAAGATCTCTGAGCTGCATAAAAGATGAAAAAATTTCTGTATTCAGCCAATATTATACTGTTATTTTGGTTAAGATTTATGGCACACTTGCTACCTAACTAAGGCAACTCACAAATGCTGCATCTACTTGGCAATTTGGCTTCATCAATAAAATGGAGTCTCTGTCAGAATCAGAAGCTTATTTTTCAGGATTAAGAAATCCATGTCATAGTTAAAACACTTTCATGAGCCATTGGACTCACCCCAGTTGTGCTGGGAAGGGCCTTTAGGTCTGCATTATAAATGGCCCATATTCTGGTTGTACTTCTACAAGTGTAAACAGTAATAAGTGTCTGCTGGACACAGCAGTGCCCATAATACACATCTTTCTTGGAGAACACGACTGCCTTTCTGACCTGAGCAGGATCCTGCTGTAGGAGCACCAACATGGATTGAAAATTGACTCTGTGTAGTTGGGTTTTTAACAGAAATTTAGGATTCCTATGAAAGACACAAAATACAGGTGTTGCTGCCTTGTACATTGATGAAATAGAGGAATTAAGGGAATAACACTGGGATTCTTTTCTTTTTAACCACTTTGCTGATAAACCTGCCTAAATAATTGACTTTGGTACTATCTCAGACACTATGGCTCAATTCTTTTGAATTATCTCAACACTCCATGCATTTGATGAATTTCTCCCATGACCATAAGCCCCTAATGAGGGGGGAGGAAAAAATAAACTCCAAGACAGTCTAAAAAATTCAGTCTTTGGCGTAGACTACCCCAGAAACAGGCCCCACTTGAAATGTGAAAATCTTGAGGATTAGTAAATAAAACACACTGGGTCAAGCTCATGAGTGTGTGTACATACATGCATGCATGTGCACACATGTGCAAAGGACTTCTGCTCAATCCTTCACAGGAAACCAGATGATGACAAATACCTGTGATCTATTTAGAAATGTGGTTTCATAGTTCAGTCTTCTGGAGCTTGAGAACTTTGTTCATCACATCTCTGTGGCATTACACAGTAATCTCTGAAATACTGCATGCTAGATTAGCTCTGAGGATATTTCTGATGATTAAAGGCACTGAGGATCTTCACATTTATGTGGCTTAACAAAGAACAGCACCTCCCAGTCAGGCATGGGAGGTCCAGCACCCTGGGAGGGGTCAGGAACTTTAGAAAGCAGACAGCAGCAGTGTAAATGTGCCAGAATATCTCAAAGGTAGAAAAACCCACAACCATCTCTTTCCACAGGCACATTCAAACAGCTCTGTTGGTTTCTATCACAAGGCAAGTTCTTACTTCCTACGTCTCAGCTTTACACTGCTGTCTCATGTTGTATTTTTGGCACATGCTACCATTAATAGTGGCAGTATGTAGGCAGCTCTGAGGACACAGCCCAATCAACATCCATAGTCCCAGAGCCTTCAATTTCACTCAATTCCTCATTTATCCCCTCCCTCAGCCAGAACTCTGTGTGACCTGCAGCATCTCTGCATCCTCACTGCTGTCCTGCTGTAAAGGTGGTGATTAAAGAGAAGTCACAACACAAACTCTGGTAGAGGAACAGCTGACCAGGTGGTAGATACCAGAGATGTCACTATGCTTTTATGGTTTCTCCAATTAATACTATAAAATGCTCAGCATTACATAGTTTAAGTTATTAAATGAAAGGAACTGCTCCCTGTTGAAAAGTCCTGATAAATAATGTAGCTTAGAATCATCACATGGTCTGGGTTGGAAGGGATATTAAAGCTCAGCTCGTTCCACCCTTAGAATTCCTTCCTAAGATCTGATCTACATCTGCCTTCATTTTAAGGCCATTCCCCCTCATAGGCATAATTGAGGCATAATTGTTGCACCATCATCCCACAGAAAACTGACAATTTTGTTTTGCTGGTAAATGCTGCCATGACTATTATTCTAAAAGCTGTGCAATTTAACTGAGACCATATCAATTAGAGGTGGAGTACATCAACTCTGCCTTCTAACCGGTGCAATAATCCACCCAGGGGAGTTTTCTATACATTTAATAGTAAATTTACTCAATATTCTAAAAAAAGACATTAAAAACTTCAGAAAAATGATGCTGATCATCATGTTTCTACTGATGTTTCTTCTGTCACATGCCACAGAAACATTTTGACAAATACAAGAATTTCTCAGAAAGGTGAATAAAAGCAATGAACTACAAAATTGTCTTGTTTATGAGAACATCAACATATTATCATCATTCTTTTGAATGAGAAAAAGCCACAGAACTGTCAGGTTAAGAAAATTATCTTCATGTTGACAGGAAAATAGATGTAGATGATTGAAAACTTGAAATTTATTAGCATTTTATTTCCTCTCTATTAAAAAATAAACCTCGGTACAGCAAAGTTCCTACAGAATTAAAAATCCTCGATGGCTATGAGAAGACAGGCAAAGAAGAGAAGACTGGTGATACAGCTGCCTGCTGCCCCAAAAGTGAGTGAGCACCTAAAAACCTTCATGATTTATTATGCACATAGCTGTGGCTCTGAGAGAGCATGGAGATACCACCTCGAGCCTGTCTTATTAATAGGTTAAATTCTGTTGTTAAAATTGTTTATGTGTTTCACCTCTTTCCAACCAGCTGAACAATGCCCCGTCAGAGCACAGAATTAGAAGTGCGTGGGTTTGAGTCTGGGACAATCCTTGACAAGCACATTTAAACTTAACATGAACCTGGGTGCAATTTAAAAGAAGTCAGGGGATGAGGTGACAATAGAAAGGTTGTTATGGGAAGCACAGGAACAGCACTGCTGAGAGAGGATACGACCCCACCTTCCCACTTAAGAATCAGATACAAAAGAACCATCAAAACTAACACGGGAAGAGCTGTGACAGCAACCACTTCACATCACATTCTGTGGGTAGATGATACAAACCCCACACATGCAAAACACTAAAATACACAGGCAAGTTCAGTAAGATCAAACATTTTTTTTCCACATTCTCCAAAGCTATCTGAACATTATTTTGAATATTAGACTATTCAGGGTAAAAGTGCTGATGATTGTGGCTTTTTGAAACTGGAAGCTCCTCAAGAGGAGGTTCAAAGGCCATTTATCAGCAACATACCCATATGCTACCAGATATATATATATACATACACACACAAATGCATATTGTTTGTTCACTCCATCCTTTTGCACACACTTATATTCAAAGGTAAAATCTGAAAATAAATAGAGTGCTACACTAAAAGCCAGATTTCTGCACCTGGATTTGATTCCTGACCATCAGTGGTTGAATATGGAAAATGAAGTTTAATTGTCCGTGTATAGTCATATCAGTGACACTATCACTGAAATTATGGATACCTGATTTTAAGAAATAAAATCATTTACTGGCAGATCTTCAGGCATCTAAGAAATCCGAGTTTAACCAATATACTGATTAACATTTCCAGCACAATTGTGTACATGAGCCCGTATTAAGATCTGCCTGCAGATTCCCAGGTATCTCCTTATGCTGAAATTTCATTTAAAAATATTTCTATTATTCTCCTTTCCAGCAGCTTTGCTTACCCTTTAGATACTGCCCAGCCTGAGGTGAGTTCAGTAGGGTCAGGACCAGTTCCCCCATGTTCCCATGTGCAATGATTCCTGATGCTTTAAGTGATATTTACATCTGTATTAAGTTTATAAATTTAAAAATAAATAAAGTGCAGCTCCTCACCCCTCATATAGTGATCCAGACATAGAAAAAGAATTGCAGAGTTATATTTAAGGGTACACACTAAGTCTTGGTAACTAAAATAACTAATTGTTTCCAATAATTTCTTCTGGCATGCAGCTGTAGCACTTTCTGCAGTCCACTTTATTCATCTGCAGTAATTCATCCCATTCAGAAGACCAGAATTTTAAAATAATATTTAAACAAGGTTGAGGATAACAACTAAAAGGTGCCCACATGAGACATATTTAAATGCCTGCTAAATATATTTACCTAAGTCAATAGCAAAGTTTTATTTGGCAATTCTGCATTTTAAAGCTATTGTCTCAATTAGGCCAAAAAGGAGGATAGTGCTTATGACTGCAAGTCTCTGCCTGCATTCATTTATTGTTCAGTTCACAGTCTCTGAATACAACACAATCCTCCAACGGAGTCAGCTTTCATAATTCAGCAGTACAAAGTCTGCAAACACATGTAACCTAGATCCATATTTCACAGTGACAGCATATGATAGCAGAATGTGAAGTATTAATGCTAGTGTCACTACAGTCCTACACTCTACTGCACTTTAAGAGAAAGCAGCTGCTGAGATGAAATGTGTGCCAACTGTCTGAAGACAGAAACATAAGAAACATTCCTTCTGTTACAAAGGGAGAGACACACACAAACAGACTTTCTTTTAGACTCAACAAGCACAAAGTTTCTTACTTTTGCCTTTCACGTTTCTATTTCAGACCCTTTCGCGCGCTGCAGGAGAGACGTGCCTGGGTGGGAGTCCCAGCCTGGGCACGGAGCAGCTCCCCAGGCACAGCAGGGCTGGCTGAGGGTGATGCATCAGTACAGGGAACTGCTGGAATGGTGACACCAGTTGGGCACTATTCTCCAGAATCAGTTACAGAATCGTGGAATCACTGAATCATTTAGGTCAGAAAAGCCCTCTACGATCACCATTCCACCCATTCCACCAGCAACACCAAAGCCATCCATGTCCAGCTCGGGCTTTTAAATCCCTCCAGGGATGAGGACTCCACCACTGCACTGGGCAGCCAGTGCCAAGACTGGACAGCCCTTTTGGTGAAGAAATTTTCCCTAATATCCAACCTAAACCTTTCCTGATACAACTTGATCTGTCTCCTCCCATCCTGTCACTTATTACCTGAGGGAAGAGCCCAGCCCTGCTGGTTAGAGATGCATTAGGACTTTCCAGGAATGCTACAGTAGCTTTTCAATAACCAAAGCAGTGAAACAGTCTCCTGCCTGCAATCTTTGTCCAAACCCAACCTCCTTGTGCTGTGCACCTGCTACTGAGAGATTTCTTAATTGGACTAAGGGACACGCTACGGAATTGTAAATGGGATTAATAAGGTGCATTTTTTTAATCTACTCTCTACATAGAGAGCAGTAGAGAACCTGCTCTTCTTGATTTGTGTCTAGTCCTGGAGCAACACCACCAAATGATTTCCCATACAGTGCATCACCACCTTTTACGCCCAGCGCTACAACAAGGGTGTGACATAATCTGAAATGTTCGGCCGTAATTCACTTAAGAACTACTACAACCTCATTGACCTCCTTATCAAACAATTTATTGTGCATTTACAGACTGGACAATGAAATAGAGGAGGTAAGGTATTAATGGTGACACTATTTGGCAAGCTCATAGCACAGTTCATTCAAAAGGCAATTTTAAAATTGAATGAAGAGGTTTGACTAGGCAATAAAAACAGCCACAATGCCAGTGAACAGTACTTAGGAGGAAAGCCTCTAATTATCCTATTTATAAATCAACAGCAATTTTACTGATGACTTCTTCTCAAACTTGATTAAAATAACTTCAAAAAATTAAAAAATAATCAGATCATATTTATTTTATTAAATTACAATTTTAAAGCGTTATTGATTCCCTTCATAAATGAAAATGACAAAAACTTGGGGACAAGAATGAGACAACATTTTTTTAAGAGAAACATTTGTAGAACACTCTGCAACATAATTATAGTGCTGCCCTTGGGGAAGGGGATTTTATTTTATAATGAGAATGTTTACACTGTTATGGGGTTCAATCTATCTGGGAGGGAAGGTTAAACTTCCTTCCATTAAAGACAGGCTTATAATGAAAAGCTCTGAAAGGAGAATGGAGTCTAATATAGTAGATGTAATGGCCTATTAAATGATTCACACACACAAAATGAATCAAATTCATTGTATCTTACTGCTCTTTTATGACAAAATTGTTGAAAAAATAAAACTATTGTCAAGATAATTGCATATTACATATACTGTATTACTGTAACTACTATTCTTATTGGGTGACCCAGAGTCTACATTTTAGGGACATTAATAGGACATTACATTTTAAATACTTTATAGTATTGGAATGTTGCACAGAAATCCCACTTTCACTCTGAAGGCAAAAATCAATTCAGACTTAAAGTCATGCTGCAATTCTGCATCATTCTTTTTCAATTAAGTTTTTGCATACATTCTTTATGATGTCATTTCTACATTCCTGCAACAGATGTTTGTTTATATCCCAATTTACCCAAATGCTGCCATACTAGTCCCTGAACGTAACCTCTACAAGCAGCTTGTGTTTCCAAAAACACAGTGCAAGAAATGTTTCCTTAAACTTGTTCCCTCAGTCTGCTTCTAAAGATCACTATTTCTGATCATCACACAGCAATGGACACTGTTCTTACAGGAGCTCAAATGTATCAAAAATACCTGAAGAAATTAAATAAAAGCCCTATGGTACCTCTAAAAAATTAATTATATATACACAGGTCAAAAAGTAGGAAACAAATTGGGATTTGCATGAAGGACTGAAAATTTACATGAAATCTACAGTACAATATTTTGGCCTATTACTAAGAGCTCTACAATAATGACTTTTCATTAAGGAGCTGGTCTTGCAGCAGGACCAAGAAAACCTATATGACTGCATTGAGTCACCCACAGAACTGTCCATATGTGCTGAAGCACGCTTATATTAAACATCAGAAACCTTGGTTTATTATCTTTTTGCTAAGAAATGCTTCTAAAGTACTGGCTGCATTATTTTCACATATTGGAAAGCACCAGGATGTACTTGGCATTATCATAATGCAAGTGAAAGCACAAATAATAGAGGAATGAGAATATTTTGGGCACTTTTACCCAGTAAATAAAAACACAGTCAGCAGGGTCAGAGTGATTGATGTTCCAGCTTTATGGACAAAACTTGGGATACCACAGAAAGTAAAAAAACTTCAGATTTCAAAAGTTTACAGAATCCTTTGCAGGTATTCCAAGACCTATAAATACTTCAGAATTTCAAACAATTTCAATTGAGTTGAATAAAAATAAGCCAGAAATTTTAAAGCTACCTGATGGTATTTTGATTTCTCATGGGAGGACAACCTAACAGAAGTAGGTCCTTACACTTTAAATAATAAATGAGTTAAGCATTTTAAGGTTCACACCCTCTTCTGGGCCTTTTCCAATATTAAGAATATTTCAACATGTTTGTTATTATTTATGACATAGGGGGGACATTTAACTGCTTCTATCCAGCTTCACTGGAAAACCTGCTGAGTAGGGGTAAAAAGTCCAACAATTCTTACCTACGACTGTCTATGGAAACTGGCACATTTTAAATACTTCCTAGGCTAACCAAATTAGATGGATAATTTAAAGCCAGTCTAAAATTCAAACCTATTTCACATCACAAGATTATTTCTTAAAGCTTTTAACATAAAAAATTTGAGACAAGAAAAAATAGAATTCAAAAATATTTTAATTACAGGTGAAGATTTTCAGTTTTGTGTTCCTATTACTAGAATTCGAAGTAACATAAATAATCCAGATTTTACAATCTGAAGTGAGATTATTTCTCCTGTAGAACACATCCTTCTCCAGAAGGCAAGTCCCAGTTCCTAAGTACCAGTCAAATGCTATTAAACATAATTGCAATAAAGCAAATTAATCATTCACATCTCAAGGAAGGCAGCCTAAGAATGTAAGAAATTAAACCAGAGTATTTTCAGAAAGAAAAGTGGTGGAATAAATAGCAACTGAGCAACCTATTCCAGTGGCAGGTGTCCCTGCCCACGTCGGGGGGATGAAATAAGATGAAATTTAGGTACCTTTCAACCCAAACCATTCTGTGATTATATGAGCTCATCTTTCTTATAAAAGTAAAATAACTCAAAGAGAACTAAGCTCTACCCCAGAACAAGACTCTTTGCTATTAACATTAATAAAGCAACCACCCACAGGTATATGATACATAAGGAGATGGAGAAATTACCAATGTAGAAGGTGGCAAAACATGAATAAAAAATGGCACAGGTTGTTGAGGCCAAAATTCAGTTTTTTCCAAAGGCTCAGTTGGGACTGGAGTGGGAAATCTGAAAGGCAGCTCAATAGACAGAGACTATGGAATAGAGAAATCATCCCGTTAAATAACTGGACTCCTAATTTACTGTGGAGGAGCCACTCCAAGACAGTTTCCAGCGGTGATTAATGTTAGACAAGGTCAACTGGCTTGGAAGGATGCTGTGAACAGTTTCACACTGCAAGACTACAGGCCTCAGCTGCTCTTCTTGGAGGGAAATAATGCCAATAACACACATTATCCAACAGATATATCCATGCTTTTCAATGGAAGAATTCAGGACTGTGTGTGTGTGGGATGCACACTCATCCAACGACCTCTAGCAGAGAAGGTCTGGCAAATCAGCCACTTATTTTCTCCTTCTCCTTCCATTTGCTTCCAGAACCTTCCTTCTGTCTTTATTACAACTGCATTACCCCAACTTCAGGCATTCCCTATTACTGCACTGGAATAATGCTGACACACCAAACCTGTTGACTGGTTGCTCACAGCTATTCAGGAGGATGAGCTGCACATCCTCCCGAGCCATCGTGTTTGAGTATCTCCACTTACCCAACAACTGCTCTGTGCAGACTTTGATTTTCTACACAAACAGGAATATAATTCCAATTCAAAAAAGGCTAAAAGAGAGAAAAGTAAATACCAGAGCTTGGACATCTGAAGACACTGAAGTGCTCAAGTGAAATTTCATATATCCAAACAAAGCATCTTCATCGTTGTGAGGCATCCACCTAGTTAGCATTCACTTTAGGAATTCCAAGTTAACAAATGCTCTCCATTTTTTCCTCAAGGAAAATCCATTTGTTTTCTTTATAGTAGGTCTTATAAAAGGGAGTCAGAACTGATGGATTACAACATGTTTCTACCTTTTCAATCTGAATTTCATAAGAATAAAATAAACCACAAATGAAAGTGCTTGTACCAGGCACATTGAACCTTTCTTCTTCTATTAGCATATCAGTCTGCAATCATAACTAGATCAATAGCAAAGATATCTGCTTAAAAGAGCACCATGCTTTCTTTTGTCAGAAATTCATTACTTTTTATTAGGGTCATTGCTTGAAAACTTCAAAACACCATATGGACCTAATTGTGGTTTATTTTGGCAAAAAGGAAGACACTGTAGAACAATTGAGGCATTACATTCTACAATTCCATTACTTTCATCCCTCTCCGTTTTATTACTGTGTCATTAAAGGCAACTTGAGTGAGCGAAGAATTATAGTGTCATGTGTACGGGCTAGTAGATTAATAACAAAACACACTCAAGTTTAAAGGTATCTAACAGCTGTTTTCATTATTTTGTGTAAATACGCTTGAAGCATATCTATCTGATTAGTGGATAGAGTGCTCTTCTCTGTCACATGCCATGGGCACTGCTATGTGCAAGTAATCAAAGTGCTCAGAAAATGAGTTTACATTGTTCAGTTGTGAAATACACAAATGTCAGAAAGTGACTGCGCATCAAAGCTTAGGCAAATCAGCTGCTGCAAACAAACAGACTCCAATGCACATCGCAGCTTTAAACATTCCTCTGCAGCACAATGACTGAACAGGACTTACTGCCAGCCCAAATGAAGTGATGCTCGCAGAATAATAAGTCACCAACATATAGATGTGCTGACAAGTCCAGCACTGGGCACCACTGAAAAGAGTTCAGCTGCTTCCAGAACCAGAGATACACTGGTTTACTATCATAAGTATGTCCTGATATCAGGCAACTTTATGGATCTCACACAAGATCTCACTTAAAAAAAAAAAGGGGACTTTTTTTAGCTTTTAATATTTCTAAATATTTTTTTTTAATTTTTCATCATGACTCGTTTAACCGGGAACCCTGTCAGCTGATCCCTCCATTTATTGGCAACAAAAAGACAACAGTTTAGGCACACAAAAAGGGTCAAATTCTCTCTTTTCCATATATAGTCACATCATTCAAGATGGGTAATTCAAACTCAGATGGTAGATAACACAAGTGAACTCCGAATCCAAGAGATGTGCGATGAAGTTTGAGGAAGGACAGATAAAATTTCAGTCACTGAAAGGAACTACTGCACAACAAGCTGTTCTTTCTGTCCTCTGTTTGCTTCTAGCATGGATTGAGGCAGTTTTAGTATTAGAAATGCTCTACACAAGGATAAAAGTGAAAGAGTCCTACAGACTCATCAAAATAAGAAAGTTAAAATAAACTCATTCTGACTTCAATGAGCTCAATGGAATAATTTTATCCAAATGCTTCAGTGAGCAAAAGTAAACTGAGGCAAAACAGAGAAGTCTGCTTAGAGAATCACAAAACTCAAACATTTTGCCTGAAGATGGTTTTTATTGAGGCACATCTCACCTAATGCTTTTCCAGATCTCTGTTGTTGCCAACCCTTTGGCACCACTTCTGCTTGTCTTCTGGGGGGTGCCCAGGCTTCCAAAAAAACAACATCTGTGAACTTGTTGACATCCCATCCCATGAAGAGTTCCAGCCCAGGCTGGATGGGGCTTGGAGCAACCTGGTCTGGTGGACGATGTCCCTGCCCATGGCAGGGGGGTTGGAACCGGATGGTCTTTAAGGCTTCTTTCAACCCAAACCATTCCAGGATTTTATGATGCTAAGAGTAATGCCTCAAAAACTCCCTTGTTGCAAAGGCAAAGAAGAGGAGGGACAAAAAACATTGGCCATTATGTGGTTTTCTTCAAAAGCACTAAAATGTCCAGATGAACCCAGTACAGCCAGACAAAAACATTCCCCTCACTTTTTTCCCTTCCCACAATGGTCATTATGAATCTGAGTAATAAAAATTCACCCCATCCCAAACACAGTCAGAGGCTGGACAGACGAGCTGGACGTACCTTGCAGGACACTCTCATTTATGAAACACGTGATTAATGAACTACAAGATAAACACTGGGCAGAACACAGAACAGGCTGGGCTGTTGTCCAGCACAGATGCTGGAAATTCAGGATCTCCTTCACACACCAAGTTCAGGTCTCAAAACTGAAATCACCAAGTGACCAACTTGTCCATCATCCATCTTTTTTCACCTTCATTCCATCATGATTTTTGATAACATCACAGCAAACATCTGCAGCTGCCTGGTACTGGTCCTTTATTGTTTAACCAACCATTCTATGAATTTATCAAACTTGCATTTCAATAGTGTTTCAGCAGTCATTTCACAACTAAATGTGTCTCTGGAAAATAAAAATCAAACCAAGCAACCACCCTCCACACCCATTTTTTCACTTCCAGTCTCAGTCATTTAATAACGACCAATTTATACCTAGTGGGTGTTGTAAGGATTATCCTGAAACTTAAATAATTCCTCCTCTTTCATGGCATTTATCCTCTGACTGTATTTATAAAGATTAACATATATCCCCTTCTCAACCTTTATTTTGCTAGGACAAGTGAACCATACTCTTTTAATCTGCTCTCATAATACAGATTCTCCTAATCATCCTAGCAGCAATTCTCTACACCTGTTTCACAGTTTAAATTAATCTTTTTTGAGCATGGGTGACCAGAGCAACATACTTTTTTCTTTCAGTGTTTTACACTGACACATCAATCTGTACATTGAAAATATCTTTTCTATAGTGTATGAGATTCAAATACACTTCTTAAAAAAAATAAATATATATGTATTTGGTACAGTGCAGCTATTTAGCTACACTAAATGTCAGCACATTTGTGGCAACACCTGCACAGCCATATAGACTGGCCCACCTTTTAGCACATCAAAGTGACCAAGGGAAGGAAGATCTGCTTGTTTCTCTGTTTAACACTTCTGAGAACCATCAGTTGCAGATGGAAAATGCTCCAGAGTTCAAAGGAGAACATGGCTGTGAATAGCTTGGGGTTTTTTGAGCAGTAAAGTCATAGAACTGAAGATGTAATCCTGTTGCAGAGCATTCATGATGAGTATTCTGCCACAGAGAGGGGAACATACCTAAAACTAAATCCATCCTGGAGAAATTAAATCTGAGGCTTTTCCACTGCTGCAGAACCAGCAGTAAGAGACCTGTGGCTTCCAGACAAAAAGAGCTGATAAGGAAGCACAAGTAGAAAGATGAGCATTCTGGGGGTGAGGCATCACATACCACTAACAGATGCTCTGAAGTCTCTTCCAGCCCAAGCCTTTCCATGATTCTGTGGAATCATTACTCCCATGGCTGGTTGGGCACTGATGAAAATAGAGAGGATGTGGTCTGATAATGAGTCTCAGGGCTGTGTGGGGGCATACAGCAGGCCAGAGATGGACAAAGTCCAGCTTCTACAGACCTGACCTGAGCACTACTTAGGAGTCATCTTAATGGAAAATGGCACCATTTCATGAGGAATCCACTCTAAAAGTTACCACAGACTGGATGATTCAACTTAATACCTAATTCCTTCTTCCTGGCTGTCGTCATTGCCTGTAACATTATTTGAAAAACAGACTGAACATAACAGTATCTTGTTTTATAATATCCAAAACTACTCTGCAGCAGATAAGTATTTCTCAACAAAAAATGTCCCACTACTAAAAAAGGCAATCTAATCCAAAGAGCTTTTTCCTTCATATTTAAGGAAAACATGGAGCTGTTGGCACAAGTCTAAAGGAAGCCACAAAGACACTTCAAGGGCTGGAGCCCCTCTGCTGTAGTATAGGCAGAGTGAAAGTGCTGGGAGTGTTACATCCTTTGGAAGGGTGGCTCCAGGGAGAACTTAGAGCCCCTTAAAGTGCTTAAAGGGACTCCAAGAGAGCTGGAGAGGGAGTTTAGACAAGGGCATGGAATGATAAGACAGGGAGAATGGCTTCCCACTGCCAGAGGCAGGGATGGATGGGATATTGGCAAGGAATTCCTGGCTGTAAAGGTGGGGAGGGCCTGGCACCCAGAGAAGCTGTGGTTGCCCCTGGATCCCTGGAAGTGTCCAAAGCCAGGTTGGACCAATCTTGGAGCAACCTGGGACAGTGGAAGGTGTCCCTGCCCAAGGCAGGGGAAGAACAAGATGATCTTTGAGGCTCCTTCTAACCCAAACCATTCTAAAGTAAGAGGTTGGGAAAACAGTCCTGGACTTGGATCTCCCACAGCTCTTCCACACAGGATCCCTATGACTTCGTGTTTGTAAGCCCAGAACTGATGAAACCTCATTGCCATTTAGAGATGCATCTTTGCCATAGCAAAGCAGAACAACTTCCTACCTTAAAAGCACTTCTGGCACATTTACATTGGGATTTTCATAGTTTTAAATGTATGCTATCTGAATTATTTAAAGGGAAGAAAAAGAGGATTATTTCATCTGGGAGTCACAACTGAGCAGGGAGAATGTCCAAAATATAAAATATTAAGTATTTGCAAATGCGAAAAACCAAAAAACCAAAACAAAAAAAAACCACATAACTAGATTAAAACATTCCTTGAACAACAAAGAAATTATCTGTGATTTGGCAAAATTAAAAATCATTTAACTTCATCCCATTTGGTTATGTATAAATAAAACATCTGCATTAAGTTGTTCTTACACGTTACATAAAGGTCATCTCCATAGGACTGGAGAGCTAAGCTTCACGTTTCCTCTTCAATATGTGATTTTATGTATTCCATTGTGCAATTTTATTCTCTTATTCTCTATTCTCTAAAATTCCTATAGAACATCTTCATATCTTCCCCACTGACACTTCCATCTGACCGTACCTCTGACTGTAACTGGAATGGGTTGTCTGCAATCTTGCACACAACAGTGCTTGAAGCAGATCCAACACACATAAAGTTTCAGTCCCACATTTAATAACAATTTGCAAGGCAATCTATTTCACCACTCTTTTAAAAAGTGCTGCTTGCTTGGGTTTTGGTTGGTTTAGCTTGTTTTTCTCCCCAAACTAATACCGCACTCAAGATGAAATGTGGCTTTTTCGAAAGGTACTGCCAATCCCCTACAATTGGGAACAGAGGTTCTTTAATCCTTTCAAAACTAATTTCTGACATTTTGTATTCTTAGTGAAGAATCTCTAAAAAGTCAGATTTCCCTTCCTATTCTTTATATTTTCTGCAATTCTTAGCATATTACCTGTTTCCTTTTATACTATATTGTACATATCCAGAATATTTAAACAATAAGGTTCTGTCAGTGCCTCATGACACTAACGGCATCTAAGAAATAAGATGCCCAACATGACTGCCTCCCTTTCTGTTACAATCCTGTAAGCATGAAATCCCTTTAAAGGAAAAAAAAATCCACCTTCACTGCCATGCAATATTCATGAATTTCATAATAAAAAAATATTAAATTGTTCAAACATTGAAGGGCAGTATTTTGAAATGCAAAATCCAGCAGGGACAGCCTTGTGTATAAAAAACGTCTTTCACACATGCAAATGATTTAAGTTTCTACAGATTGAAAGGACCTGGACACTGTCAGACCACTCAATATCCAGAGTTAGTTTTGTGCCCCCTTCTTCTACCTCTGTTAGCATTGGTTTTGCACCAAAAGCCCTCCGTTCTCCCTGACTGCAGGTAAAATGAGGGTATTTAGTACTTTGCAGGATCCTATCATTAAGCAATAGCCTTTTTCCACTTAGAATAAAAGAAAAACAAAATAACAACAAAAAAAAAACCAAAAAAACACAACAAAAAAAACAAACAAACAAAACAAAAAACCCAACAAACACACAAATCCATAGCTTTATTTTAAGTATGCTGTGACAATTTTAATCAATTAAATTTAAATTTCATTGATTATTTTGACAACAATTTGAAGCAAACTTTGAAAGTATTTCATGTCTCAACCATCCTGAACGGGAATGGTATTAAACCCAACCCCAGAACTCAGGAGAAAGACTTGTGAAAGGAGAAGATAAGAAACAGAGAGAGAATTGAGGTAGGAAGGGGAAGAAAGCCCCAACAAGGATTTGTGCTTATGATGCTTTAAAAAGGTAGCAAAAATTCATACTAAATCAATCAAAGCTTTTACTGGTGTGCAAACTAAAGTAAAAGCAAACTATTTTTTTTAAAATCAGAGATAGTACAGTTGCATGAATGTATTCCAGATGGAATTCCAGAAGAATGAGGAGCACCATCCATACCAGTTACTGATGAAGGTGTCATTTCCATCCCTTCTCTCATGACATCCTTCAACTCCAAATGCCCACATTTGTTACTGCAAGGTAGGCTATTCTCTTCCCAAGTTGTAGAGACATTATTATGCATGGAAGTGCATAATAATCCAGTCCAGTCGTGACTCTACCACTGACTTCCCACATGAATATGCACGAATCAATTAAACCTCTGAATGCATCAATTTCTTCCTCGAGTAGTAATGATAATAATAATAATAGCTGCCCATTGTATAGGGCACTGCATGCAATATTTTTAATGCCTGCTAATGAAATGTGCTATTAATTATTAGGATGTGGTTTGTTTTTTGAAAGCCAAGCACCAGCACATCTCAACTGTGTATTCAAAGTGACACAACTTGAATATTTCTGAAAAACTGCCTACGGGAAAGTATTATGGAAAATCCCCCTTAAAAAGCAAATGGTATTTCAATCAGTATGAGAATTTGTAGCTCTTACTAGCTCTGTTGCAGAGAAATTTGCAGCTAAGGGGTTAATCAGATTAGATGGGAGTGGTTATAGGCTCAGTGCCACAGGTTTTGCCCTTTGTGGCTTCTCACATCCCAGACTTGGAAAATATGAGCTGTGATACTGAGAAAGGTAAGAAGCCAGCACAGCCCCATAGTGATAAATGAGTTTGCATCATCTGTCATTAGAACTTCCTGCCAACAGGGTCATTCCCTATTAAATTACCACTTGTCAATGTTTAAAATACTGATTGATAAATGACTGTGCCAAAACTGATAACACGACAGCTTTTATTTTCTAATATTCTTGGTTACCACATTCTGCTACTTCAAGATACAGATATAGTAGGGTTTTTCCCAAGTACTTTAGTGAAAGACAATTTAATCTAATACAAAACTAACAGGTAGTGTATAACGATTGGTCCTGATATACATTACATACTATTTTTCTTGCCAAAATAAACCTACTGGTGATTTAGCGATATGGGTAGATCCAAGTTTCACATTTCATCAAATGCTAGTAATCTGTTTTATCAATATAAACTGCATTTTAATGAAAAAATTCTTTTCTTCAGTACACTTCACTTTTAATTCCCCAGAGTATGATAATTCGTTCACGCTGTAGAACAAGAATGTTTTACAAGACCTTAACTCCCCAGAGAAATTTCTCTGTAAATACAAAAAGCAAGTTTTATGGGAATGTGTTGTATGCAACATGAGCAGTACCCAACATAATAAAAAAGTGGGTTGCACAGAGAATTCTGCTTAAGTATCCATGTGAGCTATTGTGAGCCTAAATTGTTATTATGATAGCATTTAGAGGAATACCTATACGACAGATAAAAGAGAGTCAGTAAAACTATTTTTGTCCCTGAATAGATAAAAAGAAATTACTTTTTAGCAAGTTTTGCAGAATGAATACATCCCAGCAGACTCTTCAGATAGGGCCTTCTCTTGGAGAGCATTCTTGTTCTGATGCTGCTGGAGTTGTTTGGGGATAAATATTTTAGGGATAAAACTGGCCTGTTCTGCCCGGAAGACAAGGCTGGGATAACAGTTCTTCCATGATTCAGAGGGAGAAGAGAATCCTACATCACACAAGATGGTGCAGGATGAGTGTGTGGAAGAAGCATCATGTGAGAAAACATCACTGACCCACCTAAGCCCTCGCTGCAGGTGCAGCTACCTGAGTTAGCACTAAAATCCCAGAGGAGCAGGAGGATCCACCCCACTGCCAGCTGCTCCATAATGGAAAAATTCCATTTTATTCCCATTTTCAAGCCCACGCTGCACTTTCCTCCAGATCCTGAGACCATCCCTTGTGCTCACTGTGTAACCCAGCGTGCCAACCCTGATCCTCAAATCCTGCCTGTGGCAGGTGAGGAGGAAAGACATTCTGGGGAGCAATTTCCATCACCCAGCTCTTCAGCAGCAAGCCCCAAGGTAGGAGCAGTCTACTGGCACTTTCTAATTATGCTAATGACCCATAAAGCGTTGTGGCAGCGAGGCTGTGCCACCGGAGAGGGCACAGTGCACCATGGAGATGCCCGAGCCACCACCAAAGGCAGTAGGTACCCCCAGTACCAGAGTCACTGTCATTAGCACTCCACCTAAACTAATATATGCTATTTCACTGGAAGGCTAATTAGCCAAAAACTGCTCTTCTAAGCAATCTATGGCTTCCCACATGCAAGAGAGTTCACTACAGCTCACATGGGTACCGCTGCTGAGCGTCTTTCCCTGCACCGAAGACACATCCCCAGTGCCCATCCATAGCTTTGGGCTCCTGTGAATTCAAGTCTCTCCTTGCTCATTGACATCTGCATTTTTCCAGTTAAGTTCAGCCCTCCAAACCTGATCCAAGTGATGTAATTAATTTTATTTTTTTTTTACTTCCCCAAAACAGGCTCCTCCACATGTGTTTCAGTATAAGAGATACTCTCAGCATCTTTGAAAAACTTCTGCTTTACTCAGGAGCTCCCTTGACTGGCCCTAAAATACTCTCTAAATCAGCAAATTTTGCCTCTCTCACACTATAACTAAAAACTATAAGCCCAAATGGTAGAGAATGTCCTGTGAACTGTACTAAGTTATTAAAAGCAAATTAGGAAACAAGTCTAAAATCTTTAATTCCACTTCAAAATGTGTAATGCAGATAGTACAAGCTACTCGCTAACAAGTTCCATTAAAAAAAAAGTTTTTATTTTCTACTGTAATCCTCATACTCTCATGTTTCTTTTATAGTATTCCACCTCAGTCCAATGTGAATTTGGAGCTCTTAGGAACGTTACTTCATTCTTGCTTATAAAAACATCTTCCTTTCCTATCACAGTGTGATAACAATAAAGACATACTACAATCAGATGAATAGTAAAAATAAACAAAATCTAAATTAAAATTTTCAGGAGTAAATTCCAAGGAGTACCTAATTTGACCCTGCTTTGCGAACTGCCACTGACAATGTGAGCACAGATGGGATGAGAGAATTCACATAAAATTACAGAATCATGGAATGGTTTGGGCTGGAAAGGAGCTTAAAGATCATCTAGCTCTGCCACAGGCAGAGACACCTTCCACTAGACCAGGATAATGGTCCAGTGGATATCCAAATATCAACAAAGATCTTGCAGAAGTTTTCCAAAGGGCTCTGTGGGCATGTGGAGAAGTACCAAAGACAACATCAGTCAAAAGGGAATTTCTTCCTTGACCATCATTTTACAGTGGAAAGTGGAAAAAGATTATATCAAAATAGACACTATTGATCATACAGAAAAAAAAAAAGGATTTTATTAACGTTATAATAGAAAATACACTAAAATTAAGTCAATGGCCAGATAAGTGTGAATTACAACGTATTTAACTCAGTGCTACAAACCCTCAGTCTGATACACAGCACACATGGCAGAGCCACTGCTCTCCATCCTTGGAAATACCAGTGCACTGTGAAGGCACAGCCTGAACTCAGAGGGGTTTTCTCTCTCAAAGTTAGAAATACTCTGATATTTATTCCCACATCATATACTTCACCAGAATGTACACAGAGCAGAACTGAAGTCAGAAATCCATGGAGTGGATATATATGGAGCAGCCTTGGCACCAGAGCATATAATATGGAAGCCATTCATTTTAAGAACCAGAAAACAGGAGGATTAGATCAGTAAATATCTTATTCTGTCAAATCCTCAAATCCTTTCATCTCTTCTCATTGTCAGATAAGGACCACAGTCTGCTAGGTTTGCTCTGGGAACACCAACACAGGTCCTAATGACAAATATATACATTAAAAAAAAAAAGATTCCATATAAAAAAGCATCAACAACTTCCCCTCAGAAGTAGAAAAGCAGCAGTTACGGGTCCGTTTGAAATATTTAAATACACATTACAAATTATAGTGCTGCCTCTCAGAATATCTACAAGTGTTTCCTAGGATATCCTTCATCATTATACCTCCCCTCTTAAGTGATCATTTACTATGCTGCTTGTGCTGTTTGTGTCCATCACCTACAGTAATTACATTAAAAGGTAGATATTTTACAGGATTAATTCCTGTGACATGAGCCTTCATTACACTGGTTTTGATCAAGGCTCAGATATATTTTATTTTGCCCTACAACTGCAATATTAATCTAAAATAATCTTAAAAAGCTTCCCACCACATGTATGGGGATGATTTCTCAGATCACCTCTCTCTCCCCAATCCAAATGTAGATTATGTTTCAGACACAAACACACCCTGAGACATTCACAGGCAAAATAAAAGAGGTCAAAATAAAAAAATAATAAACCCACCCTGGTTATTTTGCCTTCAGAATTTTTAAATATTTTCCCAACATCTCAGCAAAATTATGCATTTTGAAAAGACTGCAGGCACTGAAATGATTGTCAGTCATGCAAATAATCACTTACTTACACTGTATGAGTTTGGTTTGGATAAAGCAAATTACCATTTGAAAATAACTTGAAAAACACTCTGGGCTAAGAGCTTGCTTTATAAATTTTAGCTTGGCCACAATTTTTCTTAACCTTTTTCTCCTCAATCTCCATTCAGTCACTAAACTAATACAATCTAAATTAAAAAACCAGCTTTGAATTGCCACAGGTGCATTCAGCTTCATGTAAAACATGTAAAGAAATAGCAAATATTGGCTGCAGCTGAAGGTCAAAACCCAAAGAACTTAGAGTCAGGCAGAAGCAGTCCTTTCTTCAGATTTTTTTTCCTGTCTTAATATTAGACTTTGTCTAAACACCCGGATCTTACATCCTAGATTCAGCTGTTGAATAAAATATATATTAGATAGAATAGAGCTGACATTAATCTTTGTTTCTAATCACTCTGCTGCCAAAGTTTTACTGTCACACAGTTGTTTATGAACATCTTAATTTTGCCCATCACTGTTGAAAAGAGGTTTTTGATATCATTTGAAATGCAGTGACCACAATAAAAATGGGAAAGACGTCCTGCCTTGAGAAATGGGATTTAGTATGGGAGCAGGACACTAAAAGAGCACACAGTGAGATGTGAGATCTTCCTTCTGTACCACTTTGGGTAGCAGGCTAATGATTTTACCCACCTAATCACCTTCTGCTTTGGATAAATGAGCGCTGTGTGTATGATGACTTCAGCCTAATTTGTCAGATCTTGTCTGACCCCATCTGCCAGGGCTGACAAGTCCAAAAGAGCTGATGTAATATATGAGACAGGGTTATCATAACTTCATCTCCAAAATCAGGTCTGGGCCACATGATTCCTATGGTATGCCAAAACCCTGAGAGCCTCTCTGGAACTGGCTCCACGTCAAATATGTTGAGCACCCACAGCATTCCCTGTGCTCAAAAGCTCTGGACTCTAAGGGGGAATAGCAGGTCCTCAAAGACACACAGGTACTGAACTATGCTGCCATCCAGGCAGCCAAGTCACTAAGAAACATGGGAGGATATTAATCCACTTGTCAAAAACAGATGTTTAAAGATTGAACTTAAGACATTGATTTCTAAATGATTTGCATCAGTATTTTAAAATATGAAGTTTTCCAAGACACTGAAACTCAAACCTTGCAGTCTCAGTACATCAGAGAGTGCACAACCTTAGCTCCTGCACTAAAACTTTCTCTCCCTCAAACTACCACACATGTATATTTAGCCTTTGAAACAACTCTTAAGTACAGGCTGGTCAGGGACAAAGATCTCAAGTGTGGCCAGAACTTATTATCAGATCAAAAGGCAGGCTCTTGCAAAGTCATTGCAGTGCTTCCCATCCTTATTTCAGCTAAAAAATGTACCCAGCATGGCGTTTGGTTTAAAATTATAATCAAATTGCAGAATCACACTCTATTTAGTGCCGGTCCCACTGAAGCAAAGTTCCTGTTCAGTGGGAGGAGAGTCCCTTATAACAGGAAAAACAATTGTGCCAGGTTTAATCAAAAGTGAAAAGGATCCTGCGAATGTTCCCTTTGAGCCACATAACCCACTGCTAATTTCAAGACGGGCTCTGAAACGAGGGCAATAAAAAACGTCCTTCAGAGTAACCGAGGAGGAGCGAGGAGCAACTCCTGCAGCAGCAAATGCCAACATCTGCAAGTCTGCTCCCTGCCTCAGGAATGCTTCTGCCTACCTGGAAAGCCAGAAAGAGAGGTAGGGGAGGGAGGAGGGGATAAAATACCTCCTTGGCTGTAGGCTTAGGACTTTCACTGCTCTCCAGCATTTCTGTCTCCTCCTTGACAGCCCTTGCACAAATATGCACAGAGCCAAGGAGCAGGCAACTCTTGGAAGGCTGAAACAAGTGGGAAATCACTGAAACGAGTGGGACATCCATAAAATTACAGGGAAATCACTCAAACAAGTGGGAAATCACTCATCCTGAACCGTGCAAGTCAGGTACTGAGGACAGGCTCAGCTGCCTCAATAGCCTCTGATTATTGAAATACATTTATCAATTATGGGATTTTGCATATTATCAAACTCATTCATTAATGATGCTTTAGCTGATTAGTTAGAACGTCACCATAAATACAGAGTTTTGACAGGTTGGAGGCAATTTATGACGTGGAAAATGTACTGACCTGCTCACATCAGGAAACCTGACTGGAAAATAAAGAACTTGGCACTTCGGTCTGATTATTTTTTCCAGATCCTTAGGTCTATGGTCAGGAATCAGCTTCATAAATTTTCCAATGGATTTAAGAAAGGATTCCATATTAAAAGCAGAGTTGAACACCACAACATCAGCAACCAAACTGTAAAAAGCAGTGAAGATTAATGAACATATTGCTGCCACAAAAGGAACAGAATTATTCTACAGGCAAAGGAAATAGGGCACATATTCTTATAAACAAGCAAAAGGTGCAAGTGGATGCTAATTAAAATCAGCTTTTTCACATGAATTAGGAGTAGCATGAGTACCTTAATCAGAAATGTCCTAATTTCTCTCTATTCACCCTTTGAAAACATATTTAACCTTTTTTAACTAATAATAAATTACTATTATTAATCTAAAGGAGCACATCCTATTCTACCTGTGAAGTTTTATTCATAAAATGGTAAGCATACTTTTACTATCATCATCTCTCAGAAACATTATAAACAGATAATGCCTACTGTAATCTGACTAAAGTTGAAAGAAAATGAAAATTCCTAAGAAATATTTTTTATTGATGGACAATTTACCTTTGGTTAACCTACCTTCAACTGACCATGTGTGTCAGGCAGCAGGACACTAAAGAAATGGAATGTTATTTTAACCTATGTAGACGTAATCCTGATTAAAAGTATATCAATTATACATAAAAATAAAATACATATCATACAATATCCCCCCCTCAAAAAATTGGCATATAAATTTAAAGTTTTATTTCTACTGCTCTGTTGACCAGATCAATAATTTTAAAATATAGATCAACGATAATGTAGGTATTCTTTCTCCACTCAGTCCAGAGAAAATAAGCTGCTATGAAAAACCTGAGGTATCTGGAAGTTTATCCTGGCAGTGCTTCCACAATCTGAGCTACACCAACACACACAGCACCAACTGAGGTAAGAAATGCTTTATGGCCAGTTGGTTTTCTCAATATGTTATATATTGCAATACAGACCTACAGGTCAGAAGATACATTGAAGACATGTGTTCATAAGTCACAGGGCTGGTGAAAAGTATATTTGAGGTGAGAGGCTGTCATTCATCCTCTCTGCATCCTTCTGCTGTCTGGTCAAGAAAGAGAACTGACACTGCTCACCAAAGCAGCAGGAGTCAGCAGGAAAAGCAAAGAAGCCCCAACATTAGAGAGAAATAATCCTTTTCAAGCTGGATGCAGGAGCTGAAATGCTTTCTGGCAGCTTACCCTCCTCCCCACCTATGGTTTTTAACACACTGGAAGCCTCAGTTTCGTACAGAAGTCATCTTTTCTGCACTGATTTACAGAAGACATGAGGCAGGAAGTTTCTTTGCTGCTCTCTGACACACAGCAAAGGCTCCAACAACATCATCTCACCTTCTCTTGTGCATGAAGCCTTACCTGCCCTACCTCCTTCCTGCAGGCTCTGCAAATCAGGGGCAACTTAGAAAGATTAACTCCTTAGAAACATCAGAATTCTGATTTTTCAATGATCCAAAGCACCAACATGAAGGTTCAAAGCGCTCTAATTTTAATTGTCTCCAAAACCTCTGTGTAGAAGTGGAAAGGTGCATTTTCCCCATTTCTAATATATTTGGAAGATGGGAAGATGACACCTCTTTGCAGATGACCACTGGAGAGCGAAGAATAATACAGAGGACATGGCTTATGGCTTCTGTTAAACTGGGGTTTCAGCAGAACAGAAATGGGGGATGAATAAATACATGAAGAAGATACATCTCTTGCCAGGTTGGATGGGCTTGGAGAAACCTGGTCTAATGGAAGGTGTCCCTGCCCTTGGTAGGGGGTTGGAATAAGATGGGCTTGAGAGTCCCTTCCAACACAAACCATTCTATGATTCTATCATCTATAAAAATAATCTTTATTTATCTAATAAGACAAGATACTTAAATGCATATCTCAAGCATATATGTCAGTTTACAAGAGATGTATGAAAAATAGCTGCCACAACAAAGCAAAAGATATATACAAAAAAAATTATTTCTTTCCCAGTGCCAGAAAACACTTATTTTTGTTAGAACATCTGAAAATGGCTGCTACTGTTTTTGAAAGATCTTTCTCTTTTCCATCTTTACAGCTCACTAAATGAAACATGTTGCAAACACTGTGGCAGAGGCAGCTGCAGAATGACCAGAGCACACACAGATCATTAATTGAGAAATTTCAGCATAACTGCCTTTATAGAGATGCAAAAGCTTAACTTGCACCTTAAAATGCTCAAGTCCTATTCTTAATAATTCTTCCACCAAGGGAGAGGTGAGAAACATCATGGAAACGAATTTATTTCAGTTTAAAACAAGTGAGTTTTGCTGTTTCACTTAGGTCTGTGCAGTGCCTAACCACAAAGCTCTTCAGTGGTGCTGTTATTAACTTCTTTCATTAACTCAGATTCAAGAAATACATTTCTGTTTAGCAACAATAAAGGACCGCAGCCTTTAAAATGTCTGGGTATTTTAGCACTGCACAATTTCTGAATACTAGATGAAAGAAATATAAGGATTTATCTGGTATGTTTACTGCCCTCTCTTCACAGGAAAAGTGCTGCAGTACATTTTAATTTCTGTTTATTTCCCTAAAACCCTCTCCATAATTTCAGCTGGATGCAGTAAAAGCGATGGCCAAGCACGAGCTGAGTAGCTGCAGCTTTGTGAAGCATCCATGAAACAAAGAATCACTTTCAGCCAAGGCACAGGTCAGAAATCCCACCAAAAATGGGTACACCATGGCAGCATTGGTGGAATTTACAAAATAATTTGAGATGATTTTTTAGAGCAAAGAGGTTCAGCCACACTGATTTTATCAAGCTTTCCTCAAAACTCTGCTGGTACCTGTCTGCTACAGGGTCATTGTTAATAGAATCACAGAATAGCGTGGGTTGGAAGGGACCTTAAAAAGCCCATCCCATTCCATCCCCTGTCATGGGACATCTTCCACTATCCCTGGCTGCTCCAAGCTCCATCCAACCTGGCCTTGGACACTTCCAGGAATCCAGGGGCAGCCACAGCTTCTCTGGGCAACCTGTGCCAGGGCCTCACTGCCCTAACAGGGATGACTTTTCTCCTAATATCCAATCTAAACCAACTCTCTTTTAGTTTGAAGTTGATCCCCCACTTCCTGTCATCACATGGTCTTGGAAAACAATAATACAGAATAATTAATTTTTAAAAAAATCAATAAGAAATAAAAATAGAAAAATAATTAATACCAAAAAAAAGTGTATGGAGAAAGGCTTCTCAGGGTTACAATGCTGTAGACAGAAGAGCACCTTAAATAGCAACAAGCAGTGTGAGCCACACCTACCATGAAAGAATCTGGTTGTATCCATACTGAAAATCCCTTTCCTGGCATTTCTGGACAGGATATGCCAATTGGTTCTCATGGAAGTAGAGGACCTTTTTCAATTTGCCAAGGTCAGGGCGGAGGGCGGCGAGTTCAGCCAGGTTAAGCACCGAGCTTGCAAAGAGGATCCTGGAAAACAAGGAGAGCAGTGTTTACTGCCAGCGAGCGTGCTCGCAGGGGTCACCCCTTCCCCTGCTCCCCACTCCCTCCCCCCCTAGAAAAACATAACCCCTATAGGGACACATCAATAGCTAAGCCTTAATACCATGTAGCAGCATTCGAAGTTTTGATCTCTTAAAAAGCAGCTGCTAAGAACCCAACTAGAAAAGCACCGAATCTCATTGGTCTTCCCAGCTCGGTTACAGAGAGATGCAAAATAAAAAAAAGAAAAAAAAAGCTGGATGGATTTTATTGAAAAAGGCAAGAAAAGCTGTATCTGAAGGACAAATGGAACAAAGATAAGGCTGACTAGGGAATACTTTGCTTGCCAGTTTCATTACACTTTACTTCTTTATGCAACCAACTACTGAAATTCAATATATGAGCAGGAATGGCACATGTTCATGTTATGACATAAACCCTTTTGATTTATGCAGTGCACTTATCTAGAATGGTCTGCTTTTTTTTTTAACTCTTTTTTATTTTCACATTTTTATTAGGTATCCTCTATAATGACATGCTGTTTCTACCCTTGCACCCCAGTCCTGCCGCTGCACTCCTGCTATTCCACAGTCCACAACACTGCACACATCCTTCAATTAGATAAAGGAGGCACAAACAACACTAACAAGCTGCTATCTTAGCCTTGTGCAACTTCCCAGGCTATCAGAAAGTGAATGTATTTAAATGTGTAATATGAAATCCTGACCCTACTGCAACCAGAGGCAGATTTCCCTGCATTTCACCAAAAGCTTGTGAGCATCTCCTGGCCCTTGGCTAGCACTGCTTCCAAGCAAAGTGAATCCTGAACTTGCAGAGAGCTTCAGAGCCTCAGACATTTGTGTCTTGTATTTCTTATCATAGGAGATTAAAAAAAAAAGAAAAAAATTGAGATCAGGTATCTATTGAACATAGATTAAGTTTAATAAACTACTTTTCAACATAGCCTGTTTCTGAATTGTTTTTTTTTGCTATCCACCACTTTAGTAATTCAGATTCAGAACTGACTTATACGATGCTTTATTCTTTCAAAATATTTTTTCCAAGTTTGTTGGGTTTTTTTCCTACTGTTATTCCCATTCTTTCTATTTTTACATGAATTTTGTGTTCAAGATTACTGACATCATTAATGTGATAAATTTCTGATTCTGGCTGCCAACCTCAAAACTCATGAACTTCCCCAAACATCCATCTAGATTGTATATATTATATCGTATCTCT
This sequence comes from Anthoscopus minutus, assembly GCA_013399455.1. Lineage (NCBI taxonomy): Eukaryota > Metazoa > Chordata > Aves > Passeriformes > Paridae > Anthoscopus > Anthoscopus minutus. Next base: position 500,814 of record VWYI01046392.1, on the reverse strand, counting down.
GCTAACTTACACCCTTCTTAGATAACCTGTATCTACAGAACAAACACTTCCTAGGGCATAGATCCTGTATCCATCTTCATCAGCCTGGGTCAATGCTGATCTGAAAGGCTTACGAAAGTAAGAGATGACTGTTATTGCCTTGTTCATCAAATATTTGATGGTTCTAAAGGGCCTGTCACACAGAATGCCAATTAAGATACAAGCTCAGGTTTATTATGAGCCATACTAGGAGGAAAAAATAGTTTTAGGTAAGTCATTACTTATTTGTCACCGTGAGTAATGACCTGTGGACCTCATAATGACCTGGGTGCCAGGCTCAAAGCAGAGCAGGAAAAGCTTCCTGGGGGAAATGTGAAATCTCTGCTCAGCACTAGAATGACAAAGAAAAATGCAAACTATACCCCAAAACATGCAAAAATGAGAAGTAATGGTTGCTTGGAAAAAAATTTGCTACTGACAGGGCAAGTGGGAATGGCTTCATACAGGCTGACATTAGATAAAGGAAGAAATTCCCCCCTGTGAGGGTGGGGAAGCCCTGGCACAGGGTGCCCAGAGAAGCTGTGGCTGCCCCTGGATCCCTGGAAATGTCCAAGGCCAGGCTGGACAGGGCTTGGAGCAATCTGGACAGTGGAAAAAGTCCCTGCCCATGGCAGGGGACTGGAACAAGGTGAGCTTTAAGGTCCTTTCCACCCCAAACCACTCTAGGACTGCATTTTTGGATTGCATTATAATTAATCTTTTCCTTTACTGATTTTTCAAAAAATTCTTTTCTGCCACGAGTTATGGAAGAAAACTGAACTGATACAGGATGGTATCAATGAACCTGGATGAGTTTGAAGAAAGAAAGGGGAAAAAGATACCACATTGGGATTGAAACCACAGGAAGCAGCACAGAGAAAGGGTGGGAAGTGCAGACAGTGGAGGTGCCAAGGTTAACACATTGACTGGAGAGAAAAGGGCAATGGAGAGTACAATGAGATGAGATCCAAGAAATAAGCTTGGACAAAACCATGTAGCTCTGATGCATCTTGCTCAGATCAACAATGGGATAATTAGGAGAAATTAAAAAAAAAAAGATGGTTACAGCCACAGGCAAAAAAACCCAGCGTCTGCAGTCTTGGCTTAGGCAAACTGGAGGAATTCATCAAATAGCATCATTACAGCACACTGGAGTCTGGCTTCTAGTATGGCAAAAAGGGCTGAAAACTTGGAAAGCTTACAAGAGGTAGATCTAAATTTTCCCCACTGTAAATAGAAAGTGATAAGACTCAACTAACAAGCAGATCACTTATCACTGCCCAGCTCAGCACAATAAACTGATGTCAAGAGAAAACTGTGGTGATGACTAGCAATTTCAGATGCAGAGCCTGAAATGACATTGCCTATGCTTCTTACAGCAAGTAAAAGAGCTAAAATAAAACCACTGATTAGAAAACACCCTCCTCAATTCACTTCCGTTACGTCGTAGCACTTCCAGAATTTCTCCCGACTCTGAGGGGCTCTCATGGCTGCTTCTTTACTGGCAGAGAAGCTGCTAACTACCAGCACTAACCAATTTCCCTGGCTTTACAAGCTTAAATAACACCTGACAGCACAAGTCCCCGTGAACATGCCCACAGAGCAGCCGCATTCGTGGCTAATGGACTCACGCAGGGCACTGGAGGATATGCTGGAGTGTATTTCCATTTAACACCTATTACAAGGGGAAGAAAGGAAAGTTTATTATAATGGAACGTGTGACATAAATATATGTCAGTTGTCATTCTGTGTGACATCAACTTTCATTTTACCTCGGGTTATTATTTAAGTAATAAATCCTAACAAGGTGAGCTTTATCATCCCACAGAGTGTATCCGGGAGGTAGAGACACAAGGTGATGGCAAGAACGCTCAAAACATGATAATTCCTGACAGCTGCTGCTTGAGCACAAGTTAAATTGAACAGTTTATCTCAGCATAAAGATGTTATAAGGTTTTATGTTTAATTTAAAAAAATTAACATAAAACCCAGAGAAAGCAGAGTTAGGCAATCTTTCACAAACATGACATACTACAATCACTGTATAAGCTGGATTAGTACTTATTACCATGCTACTAGAGAATTAAGCTGTTTTTAGACCACCAAAGAGCTTTAAATTGCAACTTTTGTCTCTGTAAGAGAAACCTATATTTAAAACGTCTGCTAAATTCAAATTAGCAGCTACATCATTAACTTACCATCTCACAAAACCCCCTACAATTTCAACTGCTATTATGGTGTCCTTATCGAGACCTATCAACACTGCAGCATTTAATATATACAGTGCTCTCCAATAAATGCAGTGAGTGAATCCTCACTAAACCTGTGCTGAAGGTCACATTCCTAAAGCTCTGCCCCAGCTCTTCTCTCAAAAACAACCCCAAGCACTTTGCTGTGTTACGAGCGACCTGCTTGCACAGAGCAGGACCATCCCATGTGCAGTAGCCCCATTGCCTTGGAGACTGGCCAGATTTCAGGGCCACCATCCATACAAGCTACAGTCTAAAGCCATGCCTGCACTTCATCCAAATCAGTTCTCAGTCCTTCTGAGGAGCTGCTTGTGTGAAATTAGCTAAGCATGTGCTTAACTAAAATAAATATTCCTGGGAAGGAAGCTGAGTGCACTTGCAAGTTCAGAGATGTGACATGTACACAGAATTCTCTGCTACTGTCTTCTCCATTATTGCACTCCAAAGGACTGAAAATCAGTTAAATATAAAAGCCTCTCACCCTTTTTGTTTAATTACCAGCAGACAAAATGACTAATACAGGTTTCCACTTATATCAAGCAAATTATAATAGTGAAGGTGCTAAAGTATTTTTATTTGGCTTTATAAATCTTCTTTGTGTCACACAGCCATGATTTACTCTTTTATGGCATTGCCCTAAATCTTTCAATTAAATTCCCATGCAACTTAACTAAAAACACATTTTGCCTTCCCCTTGGGAGACCACACAGGGCATATTTATGTATCTATGGATATGGAGGCTGAACTCTCCAATCCACCAGGCTTATTGAACAAAGCAAGTTTAAAACAGCACCTGATTTGTAGTGGAATGTTCCTCAGTCAGCAGAAGCTCTGCATGAAGGACAGATAAACGTGGCCACAATTGGTGTGATATTACATGTAACCCTGCTCTCCCCGGAAAAGGGGGGTTGCTTAGGATACAATCCTGCAGCTGCAGCAGCAGGGACTCTCCTGCTCCTCAAATAAAATCCAAAGTCATAATTCTCTGCTGCAAAACAGCCACATTCACAGTAAAATGAGTTAATGACTGAAGATCTGGCAGTCCAGAAAAGAGCTATGAGCACCCTTCATCCTCCAGGAGCAGTATTACAATAAAACTGAAGATATAGACTAAAATTTGGATATTTCTACAAATATGAGCCTTTTAGGGAAAAAGGGTACTAAAATAATACTGTTCAGTAGATGGCATTGATTGAACCAGTGAGGAACTGCAGAGAGAAGCTGAGGCTGCCCCTGGAGTCCTGGAAGTGTCCAAGGCCAGGCTGGATGGGGCCTGGGAAAGTGAAAGGTGTCCTGCCCATGGCAGAGGTGGAACAGGATGAGTCTAAATTCCCTTCCAACCCAAACCATCCTGTGCTTTATTTCTGGATTGCACTAAAGCTTATCCAAACCATTCTGTTCTATGTTGCCCCTTAAAGGCCAAGGCAAAGCCAAGAGGTTTGACCTCAGACTTCCACCTGGAGAAACACAGGCTCCAAAGGCCATGGAGGCTCCCAGTGCCTCCAGATCAAACCTTGTGCTTATGGCTCCTCCATCACACAGTTTTCCTTGATTTTAACCCAGCAATTAGCCAAGTCCATGGATTTGGCTTTAATTTATCTTTTAAATGTAACAGCGTCTCAAATAGCATTGTTAATGCCTGCAAACCTTAAGAGACCGGTTATTTTTGTTTGTTATTACACACCTTTTTATATGATCAACTTACAGAAGTTGCATTTTTATCACTAGCCCAAGAACACACAAATTACAACTGCATATAAAATGCTTTTCCTTTTCCCATTACACAATAGACAACATTGAATTTCTAAACAATAAATACTAATAAGTGGTAATATGTGACAGTAGACAGTATAATAAATAATAAATTAACAATAATTTTTTGACATGGAATGTACAAATGTCAAAAAATGCTTATAGATATTTTAACTCATAAATTAAGGTTTTTGTAGATAAAGATAATTTGCAATGTTTACAGAAATAATTAAGTCTTAGTATTTTAATGGTCTTTATTTTTCAGAACAAATCACAAGGGTTGTCATGCCTTTCATCTTAATTAGGCCATGTGTTTGTCTTATTTATTTCTATGTACTTTCATAAACGTTTACAAATATTAATTGTAAAGAAAAATATTTTTTCCTCTTGCTGTAATTGCTATATGTACATACAGTACAGTGATAAATATTCATGATTGCTACCAGTTCAATATTTAGGATTTGGGAGTTGCCTTGTATGCTAAAATACAGCAAGAAAGAAAAGCTTGGTTTCAATTCATACTGCCAATCCCTTCTTCTTATATATTTTTATTTTAAAATGTACCATTTCAGAAATTTTAAAAGTTACATAATGCATTTTTTAATTTGAAAATCATTTGGGTTCTCGCACAATCCGATTCTTTATTTCAGCCAGCTGACCAGAGTATTTATGTACTGGAATCAAATAGCAAACAAAATTTCAGGCCAGATCTTTAGCCCACATAATTAAGAACCAGTCTTAAACACTTTTCCACTATTTTTATGACCTTTAACTCAAAAATATATAAAAAACTATGTGAAAACTGCAAATCAAAATTACTTCTCCATGTAATATCAAGAAGGAAGCTTTAAAGAGACTTTCAGAGAGCAGACTTTTGAGGGGGGTGTATTGTGTTTGCACTGCTTTGCTCTTTAGGCAACCACACTGAAGCTTCTTGCATTTTATTAAGTGTGTGTGGTACTATTTTTTTCTGTGATTTGTAATTAAATTTGGCTTCAATTAATTACTGACAGATGCACATTTTTACTTTAGTGGCCAGATTGTTCACCATGGGCTACACTGGCCTCTCTGTTCCCATGAAGGGAGAGGTCAGGACCAAGCAGTCAGAGCTGTGGTGATGGGGGGAAGGAGAAACCATGAATCCACATCATCCTCGCTCAAATTCCATCAGCAACAAACAACAAAGCAAAGGAATTATATTAGAGGAGAGAATAAGCAAATCAGAATAACCCACCAGTGAAAAGTAGCTGTTGCTGGGAGATTTATATAAGATGGACAGAGTAACTCTGCTCAGGGAGCAAAGAAAAAGTAGGAAGCAAGATAAATAGAGGACACAGTGACTGAAGGCAAAAAAATTCACCACACGTAAATATACAGGATGCAGTGATGTATAATGAAATGACATTTTAAAAGAAAAATGCTTGTGAAACTGATGTTCTACTCAATTAGGTAACATTTAAGCAGCATTATTTATTGGTTGTAAGGCTGCAAATTAATTTAATTTGGTATCTTATCTGTCCAACTCTGGAGAGAAGCCAAACATGTCAAATGCCTGGCATGAACAACGCAATATGGCCAAGGGGTTGTAGCAGCAGGGAGAAGTCCTAGGGCTACACATAACTACACTTCTTAATCTGAACAGCAAGCTCTGAGCATCGTTACTTCACATCCCCTGGTGTCAGCTTGGATCCAGGATGGCACAGAGGAAACAGTCAACATCATGGATGTATGGATCCCACTGCAAGCAAGGCTGATTTGTCCCACAGAAAGGGAATCAAACCCAGTGCAGCACACACCCACCGCAGTAATGGGGGCTTCCTTTAGAAAAGGTTTCTATCAAGAGATGCTTGCATCAAATAGAACAACAAACAAGTGGAACTCATTTTCCATTACTTTAGTAACTTCTGGCCAAGTAAAAACTCAAATCTTTCCCCAATTTTCAGGTTTACACATTTTGTATTTTAAAACCACAGAAGACCCACTCACTTTGCAGAGTTGCAGCGAAAATCACAGAATCTAAGAATCGTTTGGGTTGGAAGGGACCTTAAATATCATCAGGTTCCAGCCCTCTGCCAAGGGGAAGCTTTGCTGACTATTTAAGATTACGTTTCAAGTGCCCTGAAAATCCTGTCTTCCAAAGTATTCCAGACTGATTTTTATGTTGCTTTATGCACCTTGATATCTAAATATCTTTTTTTTTTTTTTAAGGAATTTGAAGATGTGACGAAAAGGAACTCAGCTTTCTTAGCAAATGGCTTTCATATTTTCCTAATATCCCACAGCTCTGATTTAATCTCGAGCAATCTACAAACAGCAAGTCCTTTAAAAATTATTTTTATGGAATCTCTTAGCTGATTTTCCTAAAAAACTCCCACTCCAGAGCATCGACCCAAGGTATAACTACTGCCTAAGAATGAGGACCCTCAGGAAATGCAGGATTCTTCCCAGAAAACTAATACAGTCCTTGAAAAAACTCAGACTGTCATAAAACCTGAGCAGCTGGCAACTCTGTCACCATGAAGTATCCATATGGAAGACCGAGATGTGTCAAACTACCCAAAACGAGTTTGGATAGTGCAGAAGATGGAATAAATAATTCAGTATCTTCAACACTTTCAACAGCAGGTAGTAGATATGCTACCTGCTCCTACAATGTGCCAAAATGTAACATGCGAGTGAGAGCGAGCGAGAGAATGCGAGTGTCTCCAACCTGTTTTCATGAGGATATTTTGCTCGAGGAACTTCTCTTTTTAGAGGCATATGATCCGTATCAGATGTTTGTCAGGAGCAGGCAGCACTACAGAACATTAGGAATAACTTAGAGATTTTTAATATACATCCACGAAGTGAATTCACAAAGTCCTCCATATACATATATTTCAAAAAAAAAAAAAAAAGTATTTTTATCAAATATTACAAAAAAATGAAGGGGAAATATGTATTTCTCCCAAATGCCCTTCACACTTCTAGAATATTTGTTGCTGCAACATAGTGGCAATTTTCCTGCTGTAATACAAGCTGAGCAAACTATTCCATGTGCTCAGCAAAGTGGCAATCAGATTCACAATTTAAATATTTCTGTTCCATGTTCATGACATAGTTCAACTATAAAATCACATTGTGCAGTGTCAGTCTTCTGCCATCTCTTCCTATAAGAAACAATCATACATTGGTGCATAAACCTTCATCATTTATACTCAGAGAAGATAAAGTGACACTTCTGTTCCTCAAAAAATTAAACTAATTTATTGCTTAGGGGTCTCCAGACCTGTCTTTGGAGGGACAAACTCCTTCCTACACAGATTTATCAACCAACACTTCATCAATAACACAGGGACAGCAGGTAGACTGATATACAAAAGCACATCAACAAGGAAAATGTCAAGTTTGGTGCACTGCACACTATTTTGAGCCCCTCCACTTTCTGATTAGAACATTTCTGTAACACAGCAAAGCCCACACTCGCTACCAGATTTGAAGGATTGCACCGAAATGGCTGAGAGACCGACTGAAGTGAGATTTCAAAGAAGTGAGACAAACACTCGCCTAAATTCAAAAGCTGCCAAACATATTTCATCAGACTTTCAAAAGATAATTGTTTTGTCTGTTCTGAATTAAGCTTTAAGTGCTTTAAGAAAGGTTTCTCTACAAACATGGCTAAAGATCACAAAGGGGAGAATTTGGAATGAATGGAACCCTTCAGTCATATATTTATTTAATATCACTTGCATCATGCCTGGCATATACCATAAGCTGCTTTATTTCCACTTCCATAACATGATTTAAGGATAATCTATACTGATGTCCAACCATTTTATTTCACATGTTATCCTAACAGGGTTTTTATTTATAATGCAACCAAGGAAAGAGAAGGAAATAAAGGGTCTCAGCTCTGCAGCTTGGAGCTCCTGACATGGGATGTAAGGGACCGATGCAAGAGCTGAGACAAACGGGAGAGAATTCACAGAAAAAGAGAATATGTCAAAGTCATGAGAGAATTTAACAGCCATGCAAATGAAGCCTTTTTCCCATTTTTCTTCTCCAGCTCCTGGCTGAGACTTTTGCAGGGTTAACAATGACACTAGACATTTACAGTCATGTCCGGTCAACTTACACAACACAGATCTGATTCTTGAGTGAGCAACCCATACCTCAACACTGCAAGATGCTGGTGTTTTTCCATATACAAAAATCCAGTAATAACACAATAAAATAATAAAAAATACTTCTAGGCTTCCATATATTTCACAAATTATGCTTTCCCAGCACATCTCATATTCAACTATCACTTCAGAATTCTTTTTATCATTAAATAAAGCATCCAGTGCGAAATTCCCACTATTCTCCAGGAAAATAAAAGAGAAATATGTGCCTCTGGGGTTGAAGTCATACGTTAGGAAGTCAGAAACCACACCAGATGCTTTCTAATCTTTAAGATTAAGAAACTGAGGCCAAGGTTTGTTTATCAAGGACCAACAAGCAAACCAGGGCAACAGTGAGAAGTCAGGAGCCCAAGTCTGAGCTGAAGATAAGTGAATGTCATGGTCTAGTGATTTAATCAGCTCACGTAAGATCATGTAAGTGTTTATGTATCTCATGGACCCTGCTCACCACAGTACCTGACAGGTTTCCCAAAATATTATCTTTGTGAGAGCATACAGAGCGATTCAGCATTTGCAGATCTCATATCTTCATTCCCAGAGAGATGTACATGCACAGATGTCTGCGTGCATGCACATGCAGATACACGACACATAAATACTATATACACATATATTTTCTAGCAAAATCCACCATAAAACTATGAAACATTCTGAATTGAGTTATTTCAACTGTGGCCAGGAAAACTGTTGACAAGAGCTAATTTGTTATTGAAAAAAGACTGTGCATCTCTCCATGACAGAAACCTAAAAATCTGTTCAAGAAGGCTGGGCAAGGATCTTTCATATCTGCAAAGGCTGAGCAAAGTAAAGTAGTTTTGGTCAAGATCTCCAAATAACACCATTTTCCCAGCAATGCCGTTGAACAACACATAAAACCTTTCAGGAGCTCCTGAAAAGGAAACTTGACTCAAGCTGTTTGTCAAGATGGAGATGTTCTTTGGAGAGTATCTCCAAAAAGTTCTGGAGCAATGGTAGCTGTACAATCATATGGGATTAATTTTCTGTATATACCTCTTTATATTGCTGGAAGAAACAAATTAACTTGAAAATTCAAAGACCTTTATACAGCCCTGTGCTCTTAGGTACAAATATTTAAGTAATCTTTACTTCCTGTCAAACACTGCAATGGATATTAAATTATATTAAATTATTATAGATACAAGTAGTAAAATTTCTTTTCTGCTCTGTCAGCTCTTGCATCTTGGTATTTCTTACACAGAATATAAAAGATATTTTAATATTATCTTTGATTTAAACTGCTTCTTCTATTAAAATACAAACTTTGTGCTGGATGTATAAACAACTGCCCAGAAGCCTCACAAATTTTCCTTGTAAAGGATCATAAGTTTAGAAAAACAGCATCTATTCCCATTACTCCTTTCCCTGAGGTTTTGTGATGCCATCCCTTTAGCCATCTTTTTTTTCCCTTTAAAATATACAAATAAATTAACAAACCATACAGAAGGAAGGAACTTCAACATTTAGGCTCCAACTGAAGCCAAATCTCCCCACTGAGCCCTATGAACCCCCACTTGTATGTGCTCAGCACAGTGGGAGCTGCCCCAGCCTGCAGGTACATGGAAGGGGTGAAACGCTCCCCTTGATCTCATATATGAAATTAAAGAGAAGAATAAAACTAATGTTTAAAAGAATGGGGGGGGAGGGGGGAATAAAATGTGGGAAATGTCCCTCTCTCCTGTTCCAGGACTTGTGGACTGACTTGAGGAAGAAGCAATGTGGTAGATAAAATATAAGAAATTCATTTTTTCCTTCTCTCTTGCTATTGTGTATTAGCAGAAAGAACAAAATGAAGGAGCAAGGAGCTAGTGAAAAAAAATCAAGCCAAAATTACATCCGTCAGGGTGATGGAGTGCAGTGTCCTGCCCAGTCCCACCGCAGACCTCCTCAGGGCTACTGTTTCAAGTAAAAATTAAACAAGATGACACAGAAACAGTCCAAGATTGACATTTTCCAGCTTTGTGTCATGTTACATTATTTGAATGAATCTCAACTTTTAAAAACATCCAAAGGAAAGCAAATGAGGACTGTATGAAACAAAAAAGACGTGTAAGAAATAAAGACTCTCACTAGAAGAAAGAGAGCCACCCATGTTGATACTACCAAAGGTAAGAATGTTTTTAAGGACACTGTTACCTGTCCCAGCCACTCTTTCTGTTGCCAGGTTAATATGAAAAATGTTTATTATTCTTCTATTATTTTTCCACTGTGGCTTTACTCAGGTTGTGTCCATAGGTCCATCTCAAGGGTTGCTGATGAAGCCCAGTGTTTCCACTACAGCTGCTCTCCCAACCATCTTCAAGCTCCAGAGCTCACAGTACAAGGGCTCAGCTTTATTGTAAAAGGATAAAGCCCTAAAACTACTGAAAAAGCCACTCAGAAGTATGAAAAATAAGATGCAGTATTTTTTTCTCAGTTACCAAGAAATTTGAAGCAGCCAGCAATCAACCTCCCTCTTCTCAGCACTCAAAAGCACTTACAGAAAGCCTGTTCTTAACCCTGCTGCACAGAAAAAATTCCCTTTTATCTTTCATTTATTTTCATTTTTACCTGAAAGGCAGAAAAGAGTTGGGTCTTATGTACACCAAACACAAACTGGACTTTTTTTGCAGTGCATTAGACTGCGGTCACCTTCCCCCCATATGAACGCATACCTGAATTTCCACAAAAAAAAAAAAAAAAAAAAAAAAACAAANAAAAAAAGAATAAAAAATAAATTTTAAAAAACCAATATTGCTCTTCTGATTTAAGCATGGCCTGTTACTCAATGTAACGTTCATCTATACATGTTCTCACTGTTTAAGAACTCGGCGCAGGTGTTATTAATAAAATAAATTTATTTTTAAAAAGGATGCTATTCTATAAGCTTTGAAGCTCACACATAGTCTAACTTAAGCCAGCTTGGGCTCATCTGGTCTTTAAATGAGCCCTTTCATGTGGTCAGCCCACGAGCCATACGTACTGCTGCTCAATCACGCCACTGTACATCGTCAGCGCGAGGATGATTTGCATGATTTGCATTTCCTGTGCGCTCCAGCTTCAAGGAGCTCTAAGCACCACGTACAAAAGAAACCACCGCCAAGTAATGCAGAGATTTTTTAGTTAAACCAGATGAGATTGTTTCAGTCAGCCTTGCCAAGAGTGAAAAGGAAAAAAAAAATAATAATAATAATAAAAAAAAAATAACCAACAAAAAGAGGGAGGGGAAAAAAAGGTCTCAGGGATATCCTGTTAAATAAGGATTTATTTGGAGGGAATCTGAACCTTAGATTCATACCCTTACTTTTAAAATATAAAAGCTCTATGAGACCCTTAATAAATAGTAGAAAATAATTCAGTTTAGAACTCCCCCAGTATTTCTTAGTTTTTGGCACTACATTATGTTAGTAATATATTTATTCATTTAGTAGCACATAAATGGATTCTGATTTCATTCAGTTCCATAAGGTAGAAAAACTAACCAAATTAACCGAATTCACTGATAGCTGGTTAATACTTGTCCCTATGAAGAAATCTTTTATTTTATCCCAAATGATCAATAAAACCTATTGGACAAACAGCTAAGACAGAAACAGCATTACAGTGGGCTTCAATGAATAAGAACTAAAATTAAAAAAAAATGTACCAGAGCCTCGTTGTCATGAAAAACAGAGACAGATGGGGAGCCAGACCTATATGATGCTACAAATAGATGAATATCTTGTAAGGATTTCAACAAATGTTATAAGACCTAGTCAAAATTTGAAAAAGTACAATGCAGCAGCACAAGCAAATCTGAAGTTCACCTGAAATCCAAGCCATGCTATCATCATTATATAGATTATCAATGTTTCAAAAATAACAGTAAAAATTAAAGCCTTTATAAAATCTTTTTGAAATAACAGCACAGCTAAAAATGTCATTATTCAATACAAAGAAAATATAATTAAGGAAGTTTGCTGTAATAGCTACTTTGGAAATGTCTTGCTCCCAACTTAAAAATACAAGTGGACACATACACTTCACATTCCAATATTGGATTGTATGGCAAGCCTTCCTTTAAACTGGTAGATAAATTGAGATGACTAAAGACTATCAAGCTGACTGAGCAAGCTGTACGTGCCCAGCTATAGAGTGTAGCCTGACAGAGACCCAAGTCAGGCTGCTCCAGGAATCTCCACATCATCATGCTCCAGAAAAACCACAGTGAACTCCTGGCACTGCAGCTTCCAAACAACACTCGATTTTAGAAAATTAAGTTGCATCTTTGGTTTTGGGTTCGTTTTTTTGGGTTTTTTCTGTGTTATTCAAATGGAACCAAATACAAGATGTGGGCAAAGCTGTAAACGAGGGGTTAAAATCTGTCTGGAACACAAAAATTCCACTCATTTCATTGTTGTCTGCAAATATACAATCAAGAGCCACATTTAATCACCACGCGTAGTTTCTATATTGTGACTGTAAGATTTAGTAATCAAAATGGCTACCAGAATAAAAATGCACTCTGTCATTTTTCCACTTAGACAGCCCCTGTATAATGCTCTTAAAGGTCAGCTAATTTTATTATGGAAAGTAACTAATAACCTTTATTAATTCTTACGCTCGCAGTTTTCGAACACGTCAACCAAATAAATAATACGCTGCAGGAAGACACCACACAAACCAAGCTGTTGAATACAATCTCTCTGCATTTGCAACAGACAAAAGAGGTCATTAGAAATGTAGTACATGGGTTTTTTTCTCTAGAAATTAGGAGAACATGGATAGACAGAGTTTTTTAAAAGCCAGGCTGCTGGTCCTCTCCCATGCTCCAGGATGCTGTGACCACCGAATGATGTGCTAAATTCACTAATACCCAAGCACAATCATGATTCCAAACATTATGCAGCACCTTTTCTCTTTTTCTAATTTTCTAAATTTGCAGGATGTGCTCAGTATTGGAGACCATAGGAGTTTTGCTTAGAAACTTTTCTGCTCTTTTGTTTAATAAAATAATTGAAAAACATAAAAATATCAGTTAAAAATACAGGTGTTTATATTTTATTCTTGCAATATCTCTTGCATGGAAAGCATCATGATGTTGTCCACTATATAAAATGATGCAAGAATATTCACATTTATTCAGGGTTTTTGCTTTCCTTAAGTGGATCAGAATGCAGAACTGTCATGGTCAGCCTCTCCTAGAACTGTTTTGGGGGAGTTTGTTCCTAAGAAACATTACAGTGCTCGAAACTAAAAATAGATGGTTATTTTTAGCCATTTAATCACATGAGGAAAAAGACATAGTTTGTATCAGTCTCCTTTAATTTACAAAATAATTCCATAATGCACCCTGTGTGTGTATGTCATGAAAATCCCTGGCACTCAACCTCCAGGCTCACACACTGGCTGCAAAACAGGGTTTAAAAGATTCCAGCAACAATAGTCTTGTGACTAAATCAGAAACAGAAGCTCAAGTCATGAGCCAAACAGATACCTATCGGTTTCCTTGAGCTTAATCTGATTAAAACATGGCTCTCAAAAATGTTAAATAGAATGCCACGTCAGAGAGCTGGCAAATGATAAAAATAGCTCATGACAGGAAATCATAATTAAAGCAGTATTACTTGTGTATCTGTTATGGAAATTTCCCTGTAATTTTTCTAGGTTTCCCCTTATGCTTTTTGTTGAGTTGATATTGCACCTTTTTTTTTCCCCTCAATGGCATATAAATTTGAGATGTAAAAAAGAAAATTATCACTGCAATTTCCCAACTATACTCTACTCAATACCATCTCAAGTGTGTCATGCATCACCTTGTCATTCACTTGAACAAGAAATCACATAATATGCAGAGGTAGAAAATAATCCAAAATGGGGAAGTGCCACTAGGGCAAAACCACATTCATATGCCAACACAGGGGAAAATTCAATAAAAAAACCAACTAAACTTCATCTTAACTTCAAGAGCTTTCATAATGAAAGCATCTTAAAAATACTTAATAGGGGGAAAAATTTCTAAGAAAAGCTGCTAGGAATGACAGTAGAGGCATTCTATAGCTCACCAAACAATATTAGAATAACAAACCATTGAGAATATACCATCACAGATCAACCTGAATGTTTTAAAAAGCTTACATAATTGAAAGATTCAGAATCCTAAGAAGAAATTTAAAAACAAAGTCAGTACTTCTATCCTCCTACTATTACGACTCTCCTCGCAAACATTCTCCAGATTATTCTTTAGAGTGCCCCATAAAATAAAAACTAGAGTTGTAGTAGCTTGCCTGACTTCGGTTACATAATCCAGAAAAAGCTTTTACAACCAAAAAACCCCAACCAAACAAAAAATAATCCCTAAAAATACTTTTACAAGATCTTATCTTACTCTAAGGCTAACTCTAATTCCTAAGTCCCTATTTTTCCATACTGAAGAGACTTCAAAAACTTGAACAGCCATCCCCAAAACCCTTTGGATTCTTTTTAAAATTTTGCTGGTGGGAAAAAGCCTCCATCCACCAAATTAGCTTTTCATTCAAAAAGGAGATTATATCTCTAATGATGATTCAGGCTTCTCCCAAGAAAAGCCAGGATTAGTTGGTAACTGATGCAGTGCCTTTCCATCAGGACACCCAATGTCCCCCCTGTATCTCCACTCATCCTCCCTCTGTTTCCTGCACCCAACAGTCTCTGCCACTACATGGACACTTAAAACAGGCAGGGTTTTTTAAATTTTATGTCAAACTCATAATTATTTGCCCCTGGCACATCAGAAGACGCACACATGATGTGGGGGAACAACGAGGTACTTCAGAGACAGGTCTAGATGGAAGTAGGGCTGGTCTTTAATTAAATTCCAACCACTGCCCACCTCAAATCCAGAGATGACAATGCAATCACAGCAATAGGGACAATTTTTAAAGACAGCAGAGTCACCATATGTTTTGCAAGTGTGTCTAAGACCTCCTTGATTTTTGTCCTGGATATATAGCCAAGCTCTGCCTGACTCAGCATGAAAGGGAATGTACATCCTATTAACAGCTGTGCTTAAATATATGTGCTTTTATTCCATAAAGAGTTTTCTAAGAGCACTCACATCTATTCTTCTTAATATTCCTCCCACATTAAGAAATTATTATCTAATACAGGGAGTAATCAGCTCATGGTCTTACTACAGTCATCCTCCTTGACAAAGCAGGGAAAAAAACACCCAACTGTAAAGCATTAGGAAGTCAAGGTTCAAAACATCCCCATTTATTGAGATCAATGCAAATTTATTTAGATCTCCATGCAACAAGACCAAGTGCTGCCTCTTGATACAGACTGGTAAATTCAAAGTTGCCACTTCTGCAATGGGCTTCACCAGGACACACAGAAAGTCACAGTGAAGGACACACAGCCTTAACTGAGGGAAGAAAAGCTGATGATGGCTAATCCAGAACTAGTTGAAATGTTAATTTTAACACTTTACCATGTCAGAACATTGTTAAGCATTGGATTTCATGTTGTCCTGCCCATTTTCTAATCTGAAATATCAATACAGAAGAATGGACTGATAATTAATTTATTACACTATTACAAACCCTTCCAGGTGAGAACTAAATGACAGAGTTCAGCTGCGTACACAAACCATCCAGACTGATGCAAATTTTTTCCCAACATTCCCTTTCTCATTCCACAGCCACTCTCAGATCCATTCTCCCTATTCTACCCCAGGAAACGAGACATACAAGAGGAAAACAGGAGCTTAGGAGCTTAGAAGCAAAAATATGTATGTGTAGAATTATATAGAGGGCCAGAACTCCCATCACTGCAGGCTAAATGAGTCATCCACTTCAGAATAATGACCAGTAATTAAACAAGAATGTGTAAAGCTGTTAAGTGCCTTTAACAATTCCAACCTATGACATTGAAGGGGTACAAGCTCCCCACGTACTGAAACCATCCATGTGATCTATCATACAGTGGAGCCTCTTACAAGACAACCTCTCACCTATGGAAATTCTTCTCTCCAAGAAGCCAAACAAAAACAATTTAAAATATTTATGGCCATAAATTTCAGCCCTGCTCCATAAACTGATGAAGAGACATGACATCATGTTAACTACCTAGACCTGTCTGGTTGATAATAGTCTCAGGTTTCAGGCTGAAGACTGAACTCCAGGAGCATGGAAGGGTGTGAACCTACAGGTCAGCACAGATGCTGAACACAAATCTGAATAGCCAAAGCCAGAGCTGACACTCCAGCAAATACAGGAGGTCTGGCCATGCAGGGCTGACACCACAAATACAAGCCCTGCAATATTTTTGCCTTCTTTTCAGCCTCTTTGGACTGGAAGTAGGAATGTTTTCCTTAACAGGCCCTAACTGCTATATCCTCCAGTCCCTGTATCCACAGTTCTCTTTTCAGGTGGTAAAGATTCCATGTATTTCCTGATGCAGTAGTAAAATAATGAAAGCCTCACACTCCAATGGGACATTTCAATCTGTTTTTTATCAGCATAGGAAGCTGCATCTCCCCTTGCTCCATGGCTACTCCTACCTTTCCAGAGCTACTTAAGTCTCCAATGCTTTACTGAAGTCCTTTCATACAGCTAATTTCTAAATCTTGTCTAGAAATATTTATTTTTACCTTCCTAACCCCTTACTTCTCTAAGTGCCAAGCACTTGGCCGGCCAATATTCCCAAATCAGGCTTCAAAGAGGCAATTCTGAATTGTCTTGACTCAGGTTGTGACAAGAAGGAGCAGGGGCCCCCAAAAGCGTGGTGCTCTGCTGCTGCAGGAGGGAGCAGATGGCCACCTTCCAGATGGCCGCCAACCTCATCTCACCAACTGCAACATCTGTACCTTGAATTACATCTCAGAGGATGGTCCTGACACAGACTGCAGGTCACTGCCCACGGCTCCCGGCCACACGGCTGCTCCACAAGCCAGAGCATTTTGCAAAATGCAGAATGACAAGCCTGAAAAAAGGTTACGACTAATTAAAGTTTGTAGTGGGGCACAGTTGAAAGAGAGTTCAAAAGTAGATGTCAGGGAGAGATTCATCTTAAATATATATATTTTAAATGTTTCTCCAATCCAGCATTTTGTCCCCAGCCACAAACATGCCTTGCTTTCCACATGGCACCTTGCAAACCTGGAATTAAGATGTGAACCATGCAAACCCAACCAACCCCAATGGTTTTGCTTCCAGGTCACTCTACAGCTGAAAACGAGGTCATTTTTCAGCTTCCAGACCAAAAGTCTCTAACAGCACTACAAGAGCATTCAAAAGTGGACTGGATCCAGCTTTAAACATGATAAACTTCCCAAGGCTCAGTGAAACAGTGGTCAAAGAATTTTAGCTTGAAGTAGCAAAGAGTAATTTGTGAGTTCTGTACCATCTAAGTCTAATTTTAACACAGCCACAAATTATATTGTTTCTTCACATGAACTTAATTCAACTCCTCGTTGGGGCAGTTAAACTTGAAACCTACCAACAGGAAGTTAGCCAAACAATTTTTTCTGCCACAATAAGAGGCTGGTATGAATAAATGGTTTCACCAATTTTACATCATATACTCTCCTACAGTTTATGTAATAAATTCAAAAATTAAAATGTTACTGCTTCCTTATTCTGAATGTATAACCTCCTCAAAAACACTGTTTCCAGACATTTAAAAGGAAGAAAGTGTGTTTTACAGGAAAAGGGAGCACACCGCATTTCAAAATCCATTAAAATATAAAATTCTGGTTACAGGCTCAACAATCTGCCTAATTAGTTTTTTCTAATTAGCAGGATGCTCTAACCTCTTTAATAAGACTTCTGTGGACAGAATGTTCCATACTGGTTATCCATCTGAGGAAAAAACTAAACAAATACTTCTGAAGTGCAGCTAATAGAACAAACGTGGCTGGGCTTCATGGTCAGAAGGCTGCTCCGGCATGTAATACTAGCAATCTGCAAAAAACATGAAATATTCTACCTTGGATACTCTACTGCTCACACAAAACACCCTTCTGTATTTCAAAGACAAAATGAAAGCTATTAGATGCAAGAGTCAATGAAGTTACAGTTTTAAATCACATGCTGGAAGGCAAAATAAATAAAATAATATTTTTAAAAAATAAAATTAAAACCAAAAAAAGCATGCATGCACCAGATACCATGGAAAAGTGAACTGAAGAGATAATGGGAAGGCAAATACCACAGTGATGCTGTAACAACCCAGAGCGTGGTTGCAAAGCTGTTTGGCTGCACAGCAAAGCATTTGCTCAGTCACACAGCTTTTGTATCTTCCTCTTCATCATTCAGAGCCTTAGTATGCTTAGCAATTAATAGGCAACAGTATTGTCTCCAAATTCCATTTTATCCGACAAAAAACATGTTCACTATTCCTCTATATCAGCCATGCTATTTAAAAACAATGGGTTAAGAGAAACAGGGAGCCCCAGCAGTATCAGTGACTAGAGGAAAACTCTGGAGATAAATCCTGCTCCATTAGGAGTTTGCAGAGCAGCTGCTGAGCTTCATCTCAACAGCTGAAATATCCTTTATACTCCTTAAAAACGCAGGAAGCACACAAGCATCTCAAACTCCCTTCCTGCCACCAATTCATTCACCCCAATTCCACCCATGGCCCCAACATGTTGGTCTCATCACCCATCTGCAGACAGGAGAACTATTATATCCTTCACTTTTTTCCAATCAGTATCTAGGAAAACAAGAGCCATGTGCAAAATATAATCTAAGAACGGTCCCTTGAAAACCTCCTGCTAATGACAGGAGGTACAGAGGCACCATAAATATTGACTTCAAACACGCTGAGCGCCAGAGACCCCACGCACTCTACAATGTCAATGACCTTCCATGCAGCTGTTAGCATTGGAAATTAGGATTTTTCAAGTACAGATGCTTACTTTAATGCTGAATTTATATTCCACTCATCATAGCATAGCATGGTTAACAGTTGGACTTGATGCTCTTAGAGGCTTTTGCCAACCTTAACGATTCTGAGTCTGTGATTGAAATCTAATATTTTTTTTCTGTACTGAAATGTAAAACTATATTATTTTCCAGTGTGTCTACATCAGAATGAATATTAGTTCAAGGCAAGACCATACTCCAGGTTCTCTGCTCCAGGTTCTCTGTTTCATGTTCTCTGCTCCATGTTAGGAAAAAAATGGAAGAAAATGTAGGTTTTACTATTTCTAACTCATGATGCAATTTTCAGTAATTACATTAGACTCTGGTTTTCCAGATTCTTTTGTGGCAACAGTCTTTTCTGACACTCCTCCCTTCCACTCCAGCCTATGGAGCTTCTGGGGACAAGACCTGAGGTCTGTGTTTACACCACTTCAGACCCAAATACTTCAACAGCCACAGAAACCACTGAAAACCAATTCCAGACTAGGCTGAGCCCACAGGATCCTCAGCAGGGCTGGTACTAAAGCTCAGAAGAGCAAGCTCTGCTGCAAACCAGATCCCACCATGAGTAGATGGTAACAGAGCAGTCTGGAGGAGGTAAAGATGAGGGCTCTGTCATCAAATCTTCTTCCAAAAAAACTTTTGACTAGAAAACATCATTTGAATCATCAGCAACCACAATGGCCAGTTGACCACACACAAGTGAACTTCTCCCAGTCAGGACCTTGAAGGTTTGTGAAAGTCATGGAGAAACACAAGGACACCAAATATTTGCTCTTGGGATAACTGAGAGTCACAAATATCAAGAGATGCCCAACACCTGATAGCAACTCAAGTTCCCCCCAAAGCACCTACCCACATTTTTTCCTCCCACTCTAATACCCCACAGCTAAGACTCAGGCTGTAACAATAAATTGGAAACAATTTTAGTTTTGGATGATAGTAACAAAGAAGGAATTCAAGTGGTAAAGTAAAAAAAAAATAAAATAACCACAAGAAAATGGTCACTACTGCCAAAGAAAAAAATCTTCAAAACCCTGCCAAAATCTTCCCCAAAATTCACCTTTTCTTGCATAGTTTTAGCATCTTTAGCAATATTTCTCAAAATTCATTTGGCAGATAAAATTTTTAACTGTTAGGTTTTTAATAAAATTGACTACCAGGAAATTTCTGCATTAAAAACAATTTAAAATTATTCAGTTCCTCAGGGTTTAAGCATAGAGATGTCGCTATGCATGATAACTGCTCCATGTTTAGTGAGTTACAACTCTTCTGTCACAAGTAGGAAATGCATTTTGCTCACACAAGCCAAAGGCACTGTCAAACCTATAGCAATCTGCAGAACATTAGGAAAAAAATGCCTGCAAACTAACTGTTGCTAGATAATGGTCCCATTTATCATTCTTAAATTCCATCTTTAATTAAAAATGGGATATTCTCTTACATAAATAAAAAATTGCAGATGTTCTCAAATTACTCCCCTTCAACTTTTTTAATTTTTCCATATATAATATACATCGAGTTATGTGTTCAGATTTTTTTCCATGCTGTTACATAATACCTAAATACAGGAAGGTTTTTTCATATTCTAAATAGATACATATAATTTTCCATAGACCTATATTAAAAATATTAGCACTCAAAGAAAACACATTAACAGAAATCAGTAGAAATACCATTTAACTGCAAGAAAAATAGAATTTGAAATGAATTTTCTATTGTTCTACCCATAATAATTTTTTTTTTTTAAACATTTGGTAAATCACTAATTTAAAGGGCTGATGTAATTACATCAAGTAAGATGGTGTTAGAGAAACAGTAGCTCCACTCTAAATACATTTTTCTCTATATAATTCTTTGAAATACTATTAAAAGGAAATAATTCTTCCAGTAACTCTGCAACAATAAAATCACATATTTACTTTCAATGCTCTGTCCACTGCTGCTTCCTTCCTTCTTTCTTCAAGTTTCAGCTAGACAGAAATGTAAGTTCAAGTGTGCAACAAGTAAAATGGAAATTAAGAGAGCTAAAACAAAATAATGATGAACAAGAAGGCAAGGTTATAAACATAAACAATAAAAACAGTCAGTGCTCTGAAATGGAAAGCATTCTTTAAAATGACTGTGTCCACTGGACCATCAGAGTAAATGTGCAGGAGGAAGGGAGGAAAAGACAGGGACAAAGGACAAAGGCAAGAAAGGAAAAATACTGTCCAAGGGAATAAGGAAATTGTGGAAATCTTTATGACAGAACAATGAACAAAAAAACAGCCTTTTAACTGCTTTGTATTCATGAAAGATATTCCAATTAATAGATACAATGTATGTATTCCTAATTGTTTTTTGAAGGGAAGTTAAATTCATCATCATAATGACTCAAAGCCTACCAATACTTAGGCTGAGACATATAAAAGGGAAGAGGAGGAGGAAATAAATTGATCAAACTGCGGTTTGGGGGAGTCAGAAGTTGATCCTAAATTAAGTATTTTCCATTGTGGCACAATTTGGCACATAGATGGTAACCTAACTCCTGCCTAGGTATGTGTTGTGTGTTTAGGGAAGAAATTATATCCTAATCTACAAAATTAAGTGGTTTATATGTCAATTTAGAGTAGCATTTCTGTTTAATACAGAATGGCATTTATGAAGCAACCATCTATCTACAAGCAGCCTCACCCACTGTGACTCAGCTCACACCAGAGTGGGCTCCAAGACTATGGCCTGAGTCCCTTGGATGGCACTACACCATGAGGTGATGCCCTTGGAGAGCATCCAATGGACTCCAGCCTTGTTTTAGGGACATTCAGTCTTGTAATCCCAGCGGAATCGGGAAGATAAAACCAGAAAACATCTTTGGGCACATTTTCCAGAGTAACTATGGACCTGGTCAGTGCCTTCAAAATCTACACTGAAACCCATGGACACCCACAGCAGGCATAACAGCCCTCAGCTGGCACAAAATGCAGATATAGAAAAATAATCCTAGAATGGTTTGGGTTGGAAGGGACCTAAAAGATAATCCAGTTCCAAACCCCCTGCCATGGGAACCTTGGTTGCTCCAAGCCCCATCCAAGCTGGCTCTCAGGTAGAGGCACGTGGGTTGAAATAGGTAAGGAAAGGTCTTTGGGTTCAGTCTGTTTAAGACTAGAAATTGAGATGTTACAACTACCTGAACCAAGATTTTCAAACTTCAGTGTATTTGGATCAAGTTCAAGCTTACCAAAAAAAACCCCTAGAAGTATATGTATTTATATTAGTCCTAAGGTAAGTCTTCTCTCAAAATTGCTTTGCTACAAGCAGTTTGTACAATGTAAAATTCCTTTTCATTATGCATCAATTCACAAAACCCAGCCTAGTTGTGGGTACTCATTAAGAAAATTAGTTATTTATGACACCAGAACACAAAGTTATAAATCTAAATCATGTGCAAAGCAAGTACCTGACAAAATTTGTAACATTTACTTCTTAGCTAAAAAAAACCCAAACAACTGAGATTAGGGAAAAAAGCAGCACCAAAGAAAAGGGGAAAAAAATCAATATTTTTCTCTTTATTAGATGGAAACGAAAGCTTTTTTTACTCTCCCTTTGGAGTATCAAATTAGTGTTATGGGCTGGAATGACAATGAATTGTGGAAAGTATCATATCATATTCTTTATAATATAGTAGTGTATATGTTTGTTATTTGGAAATAGAAATGTAATCCATAACTAATCTAGAAATAAAATATATACACAGCAACCATTTAAAAGGACAGATAAAATCCTCATTAAAATCCTAAGTGCAGAAATACTGAACCATAATGCACAATTTCATTACATTTTACTGCCAGCAATGTAAATATCAATTCTCCAGGTGATTCATAAAATTCATTTTAGAAAGAAAAATAAGGATTTCACCCGGCATTTGAGAACATAAAGGAAAACACATGCTAGGGTTTGAAAACCCAGACTGTGCTTTCCTTTTCTCATCAGAATATTTTGCTGGAATTTCAGCAAATCTTTTACACATCAAACAGACAACTGCCATTTCACATTAGCACTTTGTACAGATCACCCAGCAGTCCCAGCCCGCGTCCTTCCCGGCCCGGCACCTCTCCCCGCATCGTCTTCATCATTCCCAGCTCACTTCTGCCAAAACTCAGCTCCCATATATACACTTCCCCTGACTTCAAAGGAAAGAGCCTGCATTTAAACTCATCTAAACCCTCTTTTAACTACCCAAATTGTGAAATTGCCTAATAATGGGAGTGTATTTAATGGGGGGAGAAAAAAAAAAAAAAAGCATGTTGGACAAATTAACCAAGTAAAGTTTTTGGAGGGAAGAGTGCATGTGGGGGTTTCCACACAAAAACGTAAAGAAAACCTGTCACTTTTAAAATGAATAGCTACCATCTGCCAGCATTTTATCTGAGGCAAAGTTGATTAATGCAAAGTGAATGTTTAAGATCACATTGCTGTCTGCCTGAATAAATTTCAGGTAGTTTACTTGGGAGGTTTTTTTTTGTCCTGTTTCTTAGATTTTTTTGC
The DNA here is from genome assembly GCA_013399455.1 of Anthoscopus minutus. Lineage (NCBI taxonomy): Eukaryota > Metazoa > Chordata > Aves > Passeriformes > Paridae > Anthoscopus > Anthoscopus minutus. The sequence continues at coordinate 477,219 of VWYI01046392.1, read as the reverse complement.
TGTTCTTATTGGATCGCCTCCTCCAAGTTTTTCAGCAGCCAGCACTAAGAATAAAAACATTTGTTCTTAAATCATGGTGCTGTTCAAGGACTTTTGAGCACCAGAGCATTGTTTCTGGCCCCTCAGAGCAAGGGAATTCATCTCCCTCAAAAGGACATCCCACCTCCTTCATTGGCTTCACGAAAACTTTTCAGGCAGCCACTCTCCATCACATTGAAAAGGAAATTTTCGCAGTCTGGTTGTAAGCAGAGAAACAACAGCAGCGCTGTTATCCTCAATAGGAAATTATTTTGCCTCTAGACCTTCCCTAATTTTTTACTTCATTTTTTACTAGGTTAAGTCTTTTCATCAGATTGAATTTTTTTGCTAATTACTTAATTGTTTGCTCTTATTTACACTATCATCCCTATGAGAAAAAAAAAATCAATTATAGATTCTAAATCTTTTTTCTGCTAACATTCACACCTTGGTTTATATTAGTGTTCTGTTAAAAATCATTCTCAAATTCATTTGATAATATGCTCTACTTCACAAGGGGATAACATTTTTCAAGAGAAGTTTCCAGAATGGGTTTGGGGTGATATTAACCTAAATCAAACAAAACCCAGTTTTACATATGCATTCCCATGTTACGTTTTTCCAGCATCAGATGGCCTCCAAGTTCTCCCTCAGCAGAGAGAATTTCACACCCCTTATCCAGGCTGGGACACCCTCTATTATCCAGGGCTACAGCAGTGGAGGGCATCATCTGTGCTGAGTGGTGGAGCTTCGTGCCATTCCATATGGACGTATATTCTCTGTGCTCACACTCGAAGCTGGCTGGACACCAGCCAGCTCTGGTCAGAAGTCACCAAGTTGTTTTAGCTCAGTACACGGTGCCTGTGTCTCGTATCTCAGTAGGGTTTATTGGTTTAGGCTCAACATGGTGCTAGGATGGCCATCTGGCCCCCGGAGCGAACTCCCAGCCAGCTCCCTCGGAGCGTGGGCAGGACAAATGCATGTGCGTTTGCACCAGCCCGTGTGAACTAACCTGGGTGAACTCAAAATGATTTGTTCGGGGGGAAAAAAAATGTGAGCAAGCTTAGCACGAATGAAATCAAAGTAATGACCCTTTGTTCAGCAAGGGAGCAGAAAAGGAGAGCACAGGGTGAAGCAGGGGCTCCCACATCTTCCTTTGGGCACCTCCACAACAAGGTGAGAACATGGAGATTTGTATTCATCACTGAGTTACATTCACGTGGCAATTTGAATCAGAAAAGTGTTTAAGGCCAGCTTGGATACAGCTTAGAGAAACCTGGTCTAGTGGAAGATCCCCTACCCATGGCAAAGGGGTTGGAACGACATGGTCACCTCCAACCCAACCCAGTCTGTGATTATGTGTTCCTAGATCTGAACCCTGTCCTTATGGGATACTGGATATTATATTTGGTCGCTTTGTTCATTTTTTATTCATGCCTTTACATTAGCTCATCAAAGCACAAGGGATCTCTAGGAGCACATTCCACTGTGCCCCACACACAACTGGAGTTAAAATACACAGAGTAACAAAGATGGGGTGAAACTAAGACAATGTCTGTGCAGAAAGTTACTCAGTAATTCCAAAGGGATGAGACATGTCCCATCTTCAAATGCAGTGAATCTGTGCAGTAACACCAAAATACACACTCATAGCAGTTAATGCTATGAATGAGGTTTGTTTATTCCTCTATATATAGAAGCAAACACCATAAAATATGCCCAAAAAATCCCACACAGTATTAGATAAAACTCTTTTTTTTTTAATTTGTAGGCAATTGGTTATCTTCTTTCAACTAATGTACTTCTCCATATATACAATTTATTCATTCCTTACCTGAGCATTATGAAGGCCAAATTCTAGGAAAGCCTCTAATGCAGGACAAATGACTGCAGTCCCTACGAAGATCATATAAGTTCTATGTATTATAATTAATACATTTTCAGTATTTCATGGGAATATTTCCAGCACAAACGGGTATCTATGTATTCAGATATTAAATTTGCGCTGCCCTGCTTTGAGTCACATCCTCAAACACCTTCTCTCCAGGGCATGCAGGAATGTTTCTGTAAACAAAATATCTAGAAAATAGTTAAATGCTCAAGCTTGCAAATGGTCACACATCCACACAGTGTTACATTTTCAGTAGGACTGAACTACTCACTGAAAAAACATTTCAAGCGTTGGTTTTTTAAGATATTTAGGGGACACAGACTACCACTTAATAAAGAATTCAATCTTTAATAATGCATTTTCTCCTTATAGAACAAAAGCACCAGATCTGAAACAGTCTTAAATCTACTAGATTTTAAAAGAATATTTTTTAAAAACCCAAAATGAAGCAACAACCACATCTACATTATATACTGTTGAAATATACTCTCCTTTGTTGAACATCACCCCCAGGCTGGGATTTTTTTTCAGAGCTATATTAATTGAAAACAATAATTATTCTTCTCTTTTGTAAAATGTAAAAAGCACAGAATTTGTCTTTAAAATATAGTTGTCAGATATCAAGGGGTATATATATGCTAACATTTACCCTAGGGGTATTTCAGGGCTAGAATCTGTTACAAATAAAATCTTTATTCATATGAACAGCTACCTGGGGGGCAATACTGAATGCTATACATAATATTTATATATATATATTTAAAATAATCTAGCAGTGCTATTAAAACACATGGGAAGCTACACTGAATTTAGTCACACTGTTTTACAGTCTTATGCTACTAACTTTTTGGAGACTGAAATACTTTCTGTAGAGGATAGCTCCTAAAATATAAACTCCTTTCATCTAATGTGTCATACCAGTGTTTTACTATCTGTAATTTAATAGATTGTTCACTGTAATAAAGAAAATAATTACGGGAAAAAGAAAAGCATTTTTGTTTTTCATTAAATTTTGCAACAGTATTTTCAAATTTGAGAACTTTATTTGAATTAAGAATTTTTAAAAGGCTAAAAAAAATTTCTTTTTTTACATGCTTTCCAGAATTAGAATAGTCACTGTGTGCTATGGAAAACAACTTTAGGCTAAAGATCAGACACCCACATTTATCAAAGAGTTGAAGCTGTCTGAAGGAAGTTGGGAGACAAAGCAGTGAGCACAGCAGCTCTGCAGAGTGCCAGCAGCCTGAGGAGGCTCTGCTGGACCTTCCAAATCCACGGAACGAAGAAGATAATATCCCATCAACTGCTAACAAAACTCTCAGATGGCTGAAAACCTTGTCTAGAGAAAGCAGACTGTAATTCCTCTCTCTTTCAGTGCATTTCAGATGCTGTGACTTGGAATCTGCCACCACAAGAACGAAACTCCTCATACCAATGCAACGTCCAAACACCTTCTTTCCAGCTAAGGAAAAGTAATCTGTGACTCTACAGCAATTAAAACTCAGTCTGTGGCTGCTGCACATCAATCTGTGTGATCATTCCAAAATCTCTAGGCAAGTGATCCACCTTTAAATTCTCCTTCTGGCCTTCTAAGTTGAAGGGATTTTGCATGCTTGGTTTTCCCATTCCTCAGGGCTCCTGTGCTCCTCTCAGGAGATGAAGGAAAACATGAGCTGGTTTAACACATTGCTCAACAAAGCCGAGAAAACAGAAAAGCAAAACTTTTCTGGAGAAATGCAGCACAGACTTCACATTGGGGAATTAATACAAATCCATGCAGTGCTGCAGATCAAACACTGAGTGCTCGGTATCTTCTGTAACAGCTCTCTGTGCTCCCTGTGGAGGGTGAGAACACCTTCTCCCTGTGACAATCCTGCGGAGATCTCCACGTGCTTGGGAACATAATGTTACTGCACACCAAGAGAGTGGCCGTACAGTTCACAAAAGTAACATTAAATGCCCTTTTCGTTACCAACTCAGCTTTAGTTTGTGTTCAAGGGAGGACACGTCTGTTCTCTGATAAAACAATTAGCAAGTTCATCACAGAAACTCTTTGCTCAGAGTATCTGAATTTAACATCTACAGCTCTGCACTGCATCTCTTGTTTCATTTAAGGGTATTCCTTACTTGCTACACATTTAAACTAACAAACGTTCTCGCTCCCAAAAATCAGCTCATATGGATAGAAGTCTTAGTCCTTTAAAACATATCTACACTACTTCTCTAAAATGTACATAACATCAGACTTAACAGCATCAGTATTACTTCTCACACACACCAGGATCTTGAAATAAAGTACAGTTTGAACATAAAGATTTAGTAAAGCAGCTCCATTACCACAAGTGTTTGCACTCGAAAGATCCGTGACCTTTCTGCACTACTAAACATACAAATAAAAACAAAGTATTTACGAAATGTCACATTTACGGAAAGCACTTATAAAATAAAGGGTTTTTTCTGTAAATAATGTCAATATTATAAGCAATGCAAATTTGGTATTTTCCACGACCTCACAAGAAGGCTGAAATATTTAAATGTGCAATTCCAAACACACAGTATTACCAGTTTGCAATGGAATTTTGTCTTTACAAACTGGGAAGTGGATCATCAGTGGTTATTAGAAAGCTTAGAAATAAGAGAATTAAAATTAATTTTAATCAATACGTTTTCTAATAGGAAAGTAGTCACCCTTACTAGGTTGAATCTGATGCACTTATACTTTCATTTTAATAAAATAATTGAAACATTCAATTACAAAACAAGCATTAAAAATGTGCAAGTAAATTAGAAGGTACCTCTAAATCAGTTTCCTCTCACCAGCCATATCAGCCCTTGATCCTAAAATTTTATGCTGCCTGCGAGGACAAGGTACAAATTCTATTTTAACCATCGCATCTTTGTCAACTTTGACTATTTGATTCCCTCTGCTCCAACCCGAACAGCATCAGCAAAGAAAACGCTTTCTTCTCCTTAAGATGCTCCATTGGTTAGATCAGATTTATTTGCTGTCAGTAAAGGTTGTATTTGCACATAAGTCTACGACAGATTGCAAGTTTATTAACTTCAAGTGAGTTTTCAGGCTGCTGGGTTGAGGTTTTTTTGTTGAGTTGTTGGGTTTTTTGTGGGATTTTGCTTTTTTTTTGTCAGCGCGCCCTCCCCCTTTCCCCAAGATGTGGGTTACTTGACAAATTGGAGTTAAGTTATCTTAGGTCAATGTAACTGTAAGTTAAACTAATGAAGTGTATGTCTATGACTGATGTCTGATTAGTTTAATACAGTTAGTGCTGGACAGCTTGGGCTGCTGACCTTGAAGGAACACAGATAACATTGTGATGCGTTGGAGGATGTGGTTGTGATACAAGACAAATTTACATAACAGTTTGTCATGTACACTCCTCCAAAACAAAACTGTTGCAAAAAGAAAGCAAGAGGAAACCAATGCTAAATGCCTCGCACAAGGCAAAATGGGGAAAATTAATTATAATGTTTGGCTTGGGGTGGGAGATTATTTTAAATGGGAGCCAAAAGCAGGCACGGGGAAAGGTGTACATTTACACAGTATGTGCTCTCAGATGACTTAGACATTGTGCTGGGTAACACTGAGCAAATGCAGCCTTCTGCAGCACAAATCTACTCTTGAAAAATGATATTTCTTTCTCAGGAAGCACCTACTCGCTCACGGTAAAAAATACCAGACCCAGTTCTGAACTGTGACTCACTGGCACATCATTCAGGTGTGCTCAGAGTCCTCCTGAAGTTCATTCTGCAGCTGCTTGTGCTAAAAGAACCCTGTGCATGAATAGATTCTCCCCATGAAGGTGCACAGTCCCCACACAATGTTCTGCATGCTGTGAGCAAAGCTCTATCTCACTGCTCCAGACAATCACCTTGCCACATCTCATCTGATCAGGTAGGCCAAGCAGAACTGCTGGGCTGTTGTGTTTAGAGACATCTTGGCTCTGGAGGGGCTGATTCTCACTATGTGATAGCTATCTTGTTGACCTAAATCGCCTGTTTTTATCAGCCTAGGTTCTAGATGATGGAAATTTGCCACCTACATAAATGTATAATTGACACCCTCAGTTGCTGGCACGTTACTGAACTGGACCATCATTAAGATAAGACTGCTCCCTTAATCCTCCAGGTCAGCCTGAGCAGGACACTGATAAATCTGACTTGCTAATAGATACATGGAAGGGCACATGAGGAAGCTTGCAGTATTCACATCTGCGCCATCTCTCAGCCTAATCTCTGAAGCACAGTCTAAACCTTTCAGAATGACTGAGCTCACACGATAAATTTCAAATAAGAGATACACATGTATGTAGAGACATCAGGTACCCAGATACTGAGAGACTCTCACAGACTGGAGATACAAGACAAAAGCGTCTAGGAAATTCTAAATAAAATATATAATATCTCAGTTATACCCCAAGAACAAAAACCTGTGCAGCCCACTGCAAGTTCCTTATTGGTCCCACACACACTCTTGCATACACACAAGGAGTAAGTGCAAGGTGTACACAGTAAGTACACAGATGCCTTCCAGCAGGCATCTGTGTAATTTGAGTTTAGAAATTATTCAATCCCTTTGTTACCTGTAATTAGAACTTGTTGGCACTGTTTGCATGAAATAAAGAGCAGAAGTCCGTGCCTTCCAATGCCACTTCTTGGCTGGGAGTGTGCAGAGGACACAATTTTCTTGCAGCTCCTCCTGGAGAAGATCCATCAGCTGTTTGTGGGAGCCACCATAAAAGGGTTCAATGAGAAGGACACTCATTTTCCAAGTACTTCAGAACTGTCTGAAATCTGAAAATGAAAATAGATCAGTGTTTTACTTTAAAAATATAACTTTATTATTATAATTGCTATTACTTAAGAAAATTATATTGGAAGAAGAAGAAATATACTGCAAGGCCTTGTAATATAATCCTTAATATTTTATTAATGAGTTTACTTCAGGAAAGGCTACTTAGCAATTATGATGACTAGATTATTTTGACCTTTAAAAGATACTGCCTGTAAATTTTAAATGAATGAAAATGTGCAAGACTTAAGAACACACTGTATTTTGGATTTATGGGTTTGTTTACGATGGAATATTTAAAAACAGCTTTACTTTACTACTAATTTACACCAACTCCTAAATATGGTGAATTATTCCATAACTTAGGATATAGCTTATTCATTCTTACATAGAAGAATTTCTACCATTTTCATGGTAGCAGAGAAAATTAAAGAGCAATTCCATCACACTTCAGCCAGAACAGCTGCCAGTAACAGTGATTTGGGTAAGAGACTTAAAGGCAGGGAGCAGCTTGGGGAGATGCAATTGGGGATCCCCCAGTACACTCTCCTGCATCGCTGGGAGCTGGGACCACAACCCCAGCAACAATAGGAGATGTAAACCATCTCATTTCTTCTGAATACTCCAGAGTGGGTGGAAGACAACACTAGAAGAGGCTCAAGGAAGCTCTGAGACAAAAAGCCACAGAGCTGCTCACAAACAGGATGTAGAACGTGCTGCCCAAAGCGAGGGGACAGATGAAAACCCGGTGACTATTGCTCATCGCCCCCATGAGTCACACCCTTGAGTACTCAAAAGCTGCTTTTCACATGCTTCGAGCAAAGCCACCACACACAAAAGCTGAAAACAAAACCCTGAAAGGTGTTCACCATCCACAAACAGCTCCTTCTCAACACTCCCTAAGAATGATGGACTCTGCTGTCAGGACTCGTGTTTGACACTGTGCATTGCAAGACCTTACATCCATTTCCTGACCTGCAATTTCTAGTGGTTTCAGACTGTAATCCTTACCTTACCAAAAACCTCTGGTGACAATAACTGAGAATTCAACAGAGAACTACATCCTCTCCTGAAAATCTCAATCTCAACCATAGTTGAGAAATTTAGTTCAATTCAAGATCAGGTTACAAATATTATGTATTCTGTAATCAAAGGGCAGAAAACAAACAAAAAGCCTTTCAAGTGCACTGTAGCTATCTAAAGATCACTTAACTAGCAATAAACATCCAAACAGTGAATCAATTTAATTGGGAGACAAAACAAAAGAAATCTTTAGGTAGTTGTTGGCCCACCATGGTGCCAGATGAAATGGTGATGTAAAGCTTCTGGGTCATTACAGATCAGCAAGAGAAAAAAACATTCCACACTCCAACTTTCTTGCCCTAATCCAGCCTGCATTCAGGTTATCATTTGCTCTATTATTCACTCCTCCATAATATTTCAAATAAATTAATTGTTTTAACAAATATGTTCCTTGCAAAATCAAAAGGAAAGCCATCTGGAAGCAGATACTTCACTCCATTTTGGAGCTTGCTTCTTTTCAGGTAGCAAAGCCATTTCTGAACTCTTTTCCACTGACCTAATTTCAAAAAAATCACACTTTTGAGATCACTGACGTTTTCTGAATTTACAATGATGTAACCAAAATCATACTCTCTCCTCCAAAGCCCTTTTGGAGCCTGCAGGGTAGTAACTGCTATAAAAACACAAGCTGTGGTTTAGAATCTGCACTATTCACCTAAAGAACAATTTGTAATTAATCATGCTATGCTTGTCATCAAATGCCACCGAAAATTTAATTCAAGGGAATAAAGGGAAGCATTTTATAAATTCAGCCCCTAAAAACGGGGGTATGTGAAAAGTTGGTAAATGCCACTGAGTCAGTCACTCGGAGAGGCTTGCAACTAATTTACAAATCATTAGCAGTATCAGTAATAAAAGCAATTTGTTCATGAAGCATCTGATCAAATCACACTTCATCAGACTAGTTCTGAAACTGGTTTTATCACCAGGTTTAGCTGAACCCACACTGTGCTCTTTGGTTTTATTTTGCACCAGTTTTCACTGTACATCCCTCACGGGAACAGAGAATGACTGTACATGCTGACGGTAAGAGATTGCTCAGTCCTCATGTTTCCTCCTGCTTAAAGACCCTGACATTTAGTTAATTATTCTGCAATTACCTACCTTTAGACCTATTAATGAAACTGCACGATGCAAATATTACACAAGCAGTGCCATACAATAAACCCCCTTTGGCTATTTACATTGGGAAACTGGGTTGAAATCGTGGATGTGTCGTGGAGTGGGTGTTAAGATAGCTCCTGGTATGTAACTCTTCACAATAACACTCAAAGACCCCATGGCAGCAGCCCATGAGGGTGACAATCAGCAGTGACACATTTTTTTCAGAGATGACCTAAAGCTCAAAGGTTTTCTTACAAATCTCACTCACCCCAAAAAAATTTAGGTACTGCTTATTAAAATCCTCACTAGCACTTGTTCTGTTGTTGTGTGATATCTGTACATTACCAGCAGTACACACCAAATTAAATTTAGAAAAAATGTTATCATGTTATTTAAGAAGCAGTATATGGTTTATTTTATTCTTTTTTGTAGTTTGTTTTTTTTTAATAAGATGCTACCTACATAAGATACTACTAAAGGATAGTGGCAATACAATATATGTCATATTCATTTCAGGGCTTGACTAAGATGAAGCAACTAAAAAGTCAATAAATCTTCTGTTTTTAAAGATACACTGATAATGCTACGGAAATTATATTATATATAACTAATAATTTCTTGTACTCAGAAAGACACAGAGGAGGTAGGACATGGTCATTTGGCTCATATTTCACCCACATGACTTCCAGTTTTGTTCACATACAAAAATAACAGCTATTATTTTTGCTTTATTTCCCTTGACCCAGCCAAGTTAAGGTAAATATGTACCATAAACTCCTCAGAGGTCTCCAAAAGACACAGCTGATAAATGGCCTGAGAACATTCACCCTATCTGATGGAATGCAATCCTCAATTAAATATAAATCACTCCAGGTATTCTTTTCCCCATTTCAAAGAAAACAACAAATATTAGAAAAACAGAACTGCTTCCCCTTTCTCATTACAGTATTTCCTCTCTGGAGCCAGCAATCCTGGGTGTTCCTCCAACAGCTCAACCCCATCCACATGGCTGCAGGATCCTTTCCTTTGAAAATTTCCTACTCTGTCTTTACCATACAGAGCAGCACATTCCTCAGGATACACATTACACATCTGAAAAAAAAAATTTTCTAAGTGGTAACAGTGTCAAAATGACATGACTAATACAGAGGTATACTGAAGTACTGAGAAGTGTAGGTGGGTAATTAGGTGCTGTCTCAAAGCCAGCAGCTCACAGTGACATTCAGCCAGGACTTTTGTCACTTGCTGCTACCCCATACTGAAATATGGCAAGTGATGGAGTCCCTGAAAGGGCCACTGCTGTTCGAACCAATAATTTCCTTTTAAAAGGAAGTCTGAGTACTGTACAGAGTAATAAATAAAAATTTACTTTAAAGGCAGGAAGAATTAACTGTTCAACCAGCCACAAAACCATGGCTTCTTTTTAAACTGTAGGTGAACACCAACTTAGGTATTTTTGTTAACCAACCTAGGCAGAGAAAACCCATCATTTTCCACAATTTATTAAAGAACACAAGTTCACTCTGTCTTACATGCAGAAGTGTGGTTTCACAAACATCAGCGCAGCTCACATCAGGAAGCCATAATTAGCTCTGCTCATTGATGTACTCAGACAACATAAATTACAGACCACGTCTAAATATCTGTCCAACAAAACAGCTGAGCAACCATCCAGATCCAAAGGAATAATTGTTAATATATTCCACAGGTAGAGATCTGCTATTAGTTACAGGAAATAAGGTATATGGTTTCAGTAATGATTGTTTTAACCGTCACAGTCCCACACGTATGAGAAATTTATTCCGCCTTCATATCTGAGCACATGTGGTTCAGTGTCTCGTAACTCAACCCACTGCAAAACCCACCAGGTACAACCTGTGGACATCAACATACTTAAACCTTTGAGAGTTGCACATAAACACACTGCGATGGCTGACACAGGCAAAAAATTTCCATGTTCCACATTCAATAAAACGCGATTTTCCAAAGGACTACTGAGAGTCCTTACCTTTCCTCCTCTGCCCCTTCTCCCTCCCATCCCTACCTGAAGTGGGGGTGTGCTGTAAATACACACACACAGACACTGAAAGAGCCTGCACTGTCCTCCCACTCATCACAGTGAGTCACTGAAACCCCAAAGCTGTACTTTAAAAACAATCACACCTTAAGGTTTGACCAAAATTTAACTTGTATTTAGATCACCCAAAAGTACCGGTTCTGAGGTTTGTCATTACTAAACTGCATAACTGAGAATGATAATTTATCTTTTATATAAATAACTGGAAAAAGCAAGAAATCCTCCACTTCTTTTGAGAATGTGGTAAACCAAAATCGTTCACCTGTATTTGGATGGCTGAGCAGCAATAACATTAATTTACTGGCGAGCCCATAAACTGCAGTCTGGTCCATGCACACAACCTGAGAGTTGCAAACACCTACAGAATGTCAAAATCTACCATTACCTGGAGGCAGCAAGGAATGAAACCTGCATGGGTTGCCTGGCCTGCTTTGGTGTCACTAAAATACCACATCTCATTTTTAATGTGCTTATGATCTCTACATACAAGGGCATGGAGTGACAGGACAAGGGGAATAGCTTTAAACTGAAGGAAGGGAGGTTTAGATTAGAAATTAGGTGGAAATCCTTCACTATGATGGTGGTGGAGGCTCTGGCACAGGCAGGCCAAAGAAGCTGTGGCCCCTGGATCCTTGGAAGTGTCCAAGGCCAGGTTGGACAGGACTTGGAGGAACCTGGGATAGTGGAAGGTGTTCCTGCCCATGGCAGGGTGGCACTGGATGAGGTCTAAGGTCCCTTCCAACCCAAACCATCCTGTGATTCTATGATGCAATCAGAATAGCAAACAATATAATTTTTAAATAATTGGTTTGATCTTAAGCGAAGTGTGAGGAGTGCCTGGTTCAGTTCTTACATCTGTGGTTTCGACCCTGAGATGGAGCAGCAGGAATTGCAAATTAAGAGTTTTAAGATGTCCCATGGTTATCAATCCAGAGATATCCTGACACAAGAGACAGTAAATGCTCCTTTTGGAGTTTATGCATTTAGAAAGTAACATGTTGTAAAATCTGCACGTTACCCAGTGAATGCTAAGTTAACAATATTGCTATAAATCCTTAGGAAAAAGTTGTTAATGCACATGCAGTGCATGCATTTTAAAACTCAGAATTTAAATTGTTTTACTATTTTATCTAGGCAAAGGCACTAATGACCTTCATAATTTTCTGTTGTAAATTAAATTTGTTTTCTTCCAGCTACAGAAAAGTAAAGAAAAAAAAATTAATCCCTAGAATTTTCTTTTCACCTTCTTCCCTGACACTGTCTGTGATATTCATAAATACTTTGCATCTAGACTGCTAGCCATCCTCAATCAACATCTTTGAATATCTTAATCTATCCTGAATAAATTATTGCAATTTATACTTTTTTTCCAGTGGAGAAAGACATCTGTGCATCACATTTATGGTTAACTCTAAACCACAACAGTCAACCCTACCTCAGTGGGGAAGTCTTCATCCCCCCCTGGAGCACAGCACTCCAAAGACATTCTCAGGGAAATTTCCCTGACTGATGTGCTGATCCTCAGTACATTGGGAACGGCAATTACAATATGCAACTTGATTTCTTTGTGTCTAATTGACCTCCTAAATTGCATACACAGGACTAAATACTACTCAGGACAGGGTATGAGGGATGCTCAGTACTCTGTAAACTATTTCCACAAATTCAGATTAACAAAGGCAAATTAAGCATTGTTAATATTTAATTAGGATAAAATTTTCTTCTGAATAAAGGCAAGATAGAAGGGAAAAAGACACAGAAAAGGTGTGATGGAAAACCAGGGCCATGTTCTTCCAGGGAAACAACTACAGCCACGACCAGCAAACCAAATGAACTCTTCCACAAGGTCTGTTCCTGTGTCTCCTCCCTTTAATGGTCCAAAGAGATTTACAGAAGTTGACATGAATATGCTGCAGAGCAGAAGACATTAAACAATTATCCTCACAAAGTTTTTACATTATTTTGAGGAGCTCTTCCACCACTAACAGGATTTTTTTTAACAAGGTAAAATAAATAAAAAAATACAGCTCTAATATGAGAGTACAACCTTATATGAGGGGTTTGCAATTGGTTCTGAGAGAAAATTAGTTATTCTGATTTAACAGTTAATTATAAGCTCCCATTTGCCATGTAACTCAGAAGCCCAGAAAAATGAAAACTGATTTTAACAGAGACTGCTGAAGTTTTTAAATGATATGTTGGCTTTTTCCAACTTATTTGCAGAGTGTTTACAGCACTTGAAGGATCAACACAGTTTACAGGACACAATATTTCCAGTGCTGCACCTAGGACAATAAATTTGATAGCACTGATGATGCTGAAGGCTTACATTAGGTTTAAATAGATGAAGGATCCTTGATTTAGAGTATCTCTGAGAAGAGAGGGAACTAATAGGTGTGGTAATGGGAGATGTAGCACTATTTTTAAACTTGACAGAAGACATATTAGTTGCTAGCTCCCTATTATAGAAAAAGTCCCAGTCTGGTAATAATGGGCTAGCATTTTGAAATTCCACCGATTTATTAAGAATATGATGAGAAATGTGCTCCACACACTCTGAGCTTCGGATCAGTTTCTGTTCAGAAAGGTAAGAACTACATTGTACATTCATGGCCAGTTTAAAGAATATATGTATTCATTTTTTAGAAGTCACAAGTATTTTAACTAATTTTATTTGAAAGTCACAGTCTACAGTTCATATTAGCTGACTGATTAAAAGACAAAGCACTTGCTAGAAGCCATCATTAGTCACTCTGTGAGGTAATAAAAATCACCCTACATCAAAAAGTTGATTTGTTTTTCCCAGCAAATTTGAAGCAGCAAAATGCTAAATAATGACCAAATCACTCTTGTGTCAACAGAATTTGGGATTGAGAAATTAAACTGCTCTTGTAGAAAAGCTGGAATTGCAAGAGTTAATTTAAACATTAGCTTTGGTAGCCTGAGATGTTTGGCAGCAACATTTGAGTGGGCACAAGCCAGATTTCTTTTGCAGTCAGAAGGTATCCCTTTGAATATGTGATGAAAGGATCTGCATCTTCAGTCACACCTTGAGTCCACAAAAAGGACGGAATGAGATCCACTGTCAAATCGAGTTCAGCTGTGAAATCAGGGAGGGGTCCCACATACAGGAGCAATTCTGAGGACAGGTGGCCAGAAAGCCAACTCTGTCCTGAGCTGCATCCAAAGCCAAGGGGGCAGCAGGTCAAGGGAGGGGATTCTGCCCCTCTGCTTCCATGAGATCCCAACTGCGGAGCTGCATCCAGCTCTGGCGTCCTCAGCACAAGAGACATGGACTTGGTAAAGCCAGGCTGGGAGAGCTGAGGCTGTTACCCTGGAGAAGAGAGGGCTCCAGGGAGACCTCAGAGCCCCTTCCAGTGTCTAAAGGGGCTCCAGGAGAGCTGGAGAGGGACTTTGGACAAGGAATGGAGGGACATAACACAGGGAATGGCTCCCCACTGAGACAGTTAGGTGAGATAGGAAGACGAAATATTTCCCTGTTGAGGGTGGTAAAGGCCTGGTACAGGTTGCCCAGAGAAGCTGTGGCTGCCCCTGGATCCCTGGAAGTGTCCAAGGCCAGGCTGGACAGGGCTTGGAGCAGCCCGGGATAGCGGAAGGTGTCCTGCCCATGGCAGAGGGTGGGAACAAGATGAGCTTTAATATTTCTTCCAACCCAAACCATTTGGTGATGCAAAGTTCACAGGATATGCCAGTATTTTTTATTCATGAATTACTTCAAAATTTACTTCAGCTCTGATGGAAAATAGACTTCAAACTGGGGAGCCAAATGTACCCACCATGTTTTTCATCTTAAGACCTGCAGCTAAAGCAATATAAAAGGACAGTCATGAGGATTTTGCCAGCTTCTGAAATCCTTCACCAAGGGAAGAGAATAAATGATCAAGTTATTGTTTGCTTATAAGATGCAACACTTAAGTGTGGTGAGTATGATGCTCTTGGTATTCACTACGTAACTTCAAGACTGAAACATTACCTGTGCAAAAAAGTTCTCAGTTTTAAATATTAAGTACTAAAATTCAACAGATTAAATACTTTTTCGGTCTTTCACTTGCCCAACTCTTTTCACTTTAGGAGAGAGCTGAACCAGGGCTTCATGCTATGAAGTCATGAGAACAGAAATATATCTCATTAACTTCTGAGCAGTCAGCACCAAGTTATAGCTTTTAGAAACCCCTCAAAAGCTCTCTGAGTCAATACAAACATCACACAATACTGAATGAGGGCTTCATACAGCACTGAACATATTTTTTCCCTGTTAACAATATTTATATCCTACTTCCAATTTGACGTGCAGATGACATGTTACCCACATCAATTTATAAATCCAGCACAATAGGAGTTGTCAATTTGATTTAGTGGTGCAGCACCCTGTTTCCTGTAAATAATTTCCCTACCAGGCTTTGACTAAGCCCTCTAAAGGGCTCTAGAAATATTAAAGGCTCCAGATTCTGGCCAAAATGCTTTCTGACAGCTCGCTGCAAGTGTTCCCCAGCATCTCTGCTGACCCAAGAATAGCAAATTTAATGACTTAAGTCACTAGTTTCCATTCTCTTGTCTGCAGAGCTTGCAGAATACTTCAAGGAATGGCTTAAAGCAATGCGGGAAAGTGTATTCATACATTTTATTTTACTTCACAAGTATCAGAAAGTTAAGGGGTCTGCCTCCTCCACTGGGAAGTATCTATGGATACACACATTGCAGAAAGCTGAAAAACACTGACACGAGTTAAATAAACATGTCTGGTATCATCTGCCAATTGAAATGGTGAGCGTTGCAGGAAATATTTGTTTTCCATGAATAAAAGTGATACACAAGCATCTCAAAACAATCTGTTTTGGAAGGTTATTTTGGTTGTTTTGTAAACAAGTTTAGGTTCTGAGCTGATGTTTTCAAAACAGATACTGCAAAGCGAATAAATATTCATGTCTGGGGGAGACCCTAACAGACACGAAACAAGTGTGGCCCTTTTTAACAGTGCCACAGATAAAGCAAGGCAAGGACACTCACAGAGGACATCAAGATGTAAATTTTTTCCTTTAAGTTTCTCAGATGGCTGAAAAGTGCCATTAAAATCATCATGCTCAAAAAAGTCTAGGCCTTAAAAAGTTGGCTTTTATTGCACATAAGAAAATCTGGCTACAACCCACGATCAGCACTGTAGTCTTTAACAAAAGAATTAAAAGCAGGGATTTTTTTTAATTTGACTTCATTATAAATCATGGATGTATCAGTACAACTCACTTAGGATTTCAGATTTAGGGTCACTTGGGAATCATTTCTGCACCTATCTAAAAAGAGTCTGAAAACCATTTACTGTGCTTGAGCAACCAGCCACACTCATAAAACTTTTCTTCAAAACCTGAAAATCCTAATCAAAATGAAACATCCTGCTCAACAAAACTGAAATTATGCTGTCACTTATCAGCTCCTTCCACTTGTAACACCACAGAACCTGCAGAACCTGGCACACCCCTCTCACACACTGGTACAACACTAAGAATCACTGAATAGTTTGGGTTTGAAGAGACCTTAAAGATTATCTTGTTCCAACCCTGCAGGCAAGGACACCTTACACTAGAGCAGACTGCTCCACACCCCACCCAGCCTGGCCTTGAACACTTCCAGGACTGGGACTTCAGGAACATTAAGTATGGTTTATAATGGCCATGACTACAGGGGTGCAGAGAACAAAACATATTCACTCAGGGCTCAGAGCTGAACAAACTATTTTAAGGTCATTACTAGAAGATCCAAACTATTTAAAGTTTAGCTGGCTATTAGCACAGTGCTGACACTGCTGATAAAAATCCCAGAAATACCATTACAAGGCAACACAAGAAACCGCTCACACCTCACACACGCAAGGTCTGTGCTTAATATTCCCACTTCTTCATTTCAAAGCCACAAAGATCACAGGCTTTGCCAGCAAGTTAAAGATCTGTTCTGACTCCTACTAAAGACATCAGGGTTGTGCAGTTCCTCTGGCCACTGGGAAATTTTTGGCAATACCCCCAGTTAAGCATTCACAGCAGCCATACGCAGCTCTTGGAGGCCTGGAGAACAGCATATGGACAGTTTGGAAACACCTCTGTAATCAAGGCAGTGTTACTTCCCAACAGTGTGCCACGTGCAGTCAGACTCACAGAAGCTGAAACTTCTGGGTATTTCCCATCTACAAAGGACATGGACCTTCTGGACTGGATCCAAAGGAGGTCACGAGGATGCTTTGAGGGCTAGAGCCCCTCTGCTCTGGAGCCAGGCTGGGAGAGCTGGGGGTGCTCACCTGGAGAAGAGAAGGCTCCAGGCAGAGCTCAGAGCCCCTTCTGGTGCCTAAAGGGGCTCCAGGAGAGGTTCTAGGGACGTGGGCCTGGAGGGACAGGCCAAAAGTGAATGGCTCCAGGTTGACAAGAGAGTAAGGTTGGACTAGAGATATGGAAGTGCTTTGGTTATGGAGATAACATTAAACCTATATTCAATTATCTGTTTATGCTGTGATTTTCAAAAATCACTCTCATTAAGTGGGTCTGAAGCCAAGAGAGGTGTTACACAGGCCTTACTACAGAGTAAATGATTCAGATCTTTCTGAATATTTTTAGATCTCATCTTCCCATCGGTGTTTAAGCAAAGCTTTATCAGCAGTAGATACTTGAAGGTGCTTATGAAACTGATTTAGCCCCATATTTAAGGCAGAAATAAATCTGGAAGACACTCTCACCCTTTGACCACTGAAGATAAAATATAATTATGAGGGAGGGGAAAGGGCAGGAAGGAAAAGAGTAAGTTCCCTTCAGAAAACATACATGGTGAAAAAAACCAGACAGGGTAGCCAAATAAAGCAATACCAAGCAAATGCTTTGAGAAAAGGGAATTATTTCCACCTATCTGCATTGATCACACACACACTTGCTTCCACTGACAAGAACCTAATCCAAACTCTGCCTGTTCATCTCAAAGTGGTTATGAAGCCATGTGTGAGGTGCATTCAACATCCTCTGAGATGAACAGAATCTGTTTTGCATGCCAATATCCTTGGAGAGAGCAATATTCATGCAAGATGATTCAAGCTACTCTTCAGAGCTGCAGCACTCTGCCTCCCCATTGAAGCTCTGAATGAGCATGGGCAAGAGAGATCCATAAACCATTTTTCCTAGAGTCTATAGACAGTTGGTTTCTTAACACTCACGGAAACATCTTCTTGGGCATTAACAGAATGACTTTAGAAAAAAGTCTGCTTTTTCTCTTTAGAGCTGAGTTTCTTTTCAAGCTGTGTAACACCACTTGATATTTAGTTTAGCTACTCAACCAAGCATCAGCCTTCAATGTATCCAAGGTGCAGAATGGTTGACTAACACAGACCATTTCACTTGTTTGGGCTTATTTACAAATACCACTTACATACTGCTGGCATTTATAATGACACCTGGGATGTTGCTGACACACCACTACGTTTGTAAAGTTGAGTCTACAGGCACAGAGGATTCTAAGAAACGTGCTGGGGAATACACACAGCGTTCCCTTTGACTGTAACTAGAATGGTTACTTTGACTATATCCTATCTGAATAGGGAAAAAAGCTTCAGAAACAAGCTTTAGCAAGGTTAATCCTCCACTGATTTTCTTATCACTCAACACTATTTCACTCAATTGCTTTTGTCAACAATTTTCTCAAAAATTTCCTCCTGACCATATTACAGGGTTGCTTAAATTATACTGTAGAGACACATTCATGCATACACAGAAATTCATGCATTTGTGTTTCTTACTACTGTTGCCTACTGACTTGCTATTCCAAAGCTCACAGCCTCTAAATACTGCACTTCAGTCCTAGAAACCTTGACAAAGTGTTTGATGACAAGAGAAATATTTGGTTTGGTTTTGTATATATAGGCAGACTATAAGGAACTTACCTTACAGTGGAAGCAAAAATGGAATATAAATGATTTATCCAGCTTTGCAAAGCCAAGGGAATCCTAAACTATATTAACATGCCCCAAGCCTGGAAGTGTCCACAGCCAGGTTGGACAGGGCTTGGAGAAGCCTGGGACTGTGGAAGATACCTCTGCCCATGGCAGGGGGTTGAAACTACATCACTTTCAAGGTCCCCCACAACCTAAATCATTGTATGATTCTAAAATAAAACAAAACACTACATCTGTGTACAAGCTCAAATTACTAGCAATTTGTAAGAAAAAGCTTGGATTCTTACACAGAACTAATATAACTTCTAACCAAACACTGTCAATTGTTCTGTCTAAATATGCTTTAAACAACAAACTGTAATTATTCTAGCTCCCCCCTCCAACCCCAGAATCATACTACACCTTTGGCCTGGGGTTTTCCCATTATTAACAACAAGAGGTTTCATTTATCTGCTTTTATCCAAAAATGCTGAAGAGCTTAACAAACATTAATTAAATCTTGCCACACTCCTGTAAGGCAGGTAGGTATTGTTATCTCTACTTTACAGATGAGAAAACCTGAATTAAAAATTGTGATTTGCACCATTTCCCAACAGCAGTTTTACAGTAAAACCAAGAGCAGAAGAAAGGAGCAATGACTCGTATGTCCCTACTCCTCACCACCACAGTATACATGCTCTTTCAAACCAGCAGGACTTTGATACTTTGCCACATGTGAGAAAAATATTCTGAAAAACAGCGTTAATTTATCATTAGCATCGTCTTGTCTAAGAAAATACAGACAAATACATCTTTTACACAGATTGTACTTCCATTATTTCATTATGAAAATGAGACAAAATTGTATCCTCTTCATCTGGATAGCTGATGAATTCCATCTTCAAAAGGAAAATCCACACTTCTTGAAACCATATGAATTGTTACTCATATAACTCGAATCCCTGATTTCCTCTTTCCACTTAGGTTTCTTAACAATTTCTATTTTTTTTCCCCTGTTCTCATAGCTTCTTTTCTCATTACTTAATGTTGTACTTTCCTTTCCTTAGTCCTACATCACCTTTTTTGCTTGTTTAAATTTTTTTTAATGATACAAGATTGACTTACAGCACATCAACTAGTACCTTGATGGGTCACATACAAATTTTTCCTCTCTCAAACTACCTTCACCTCCAACCTGCATATGAACACATCCTCCATCTGGCAGTCCACAACCTCAGACACTCTTCTCTTTGCCCATTCTGCCATATTCCTCATTAGAAAACCTCCAGTTTGTATACAGAAATTTCTTCAGTGTTTCAGAAGCAAAATCTTCACAGTTCTTTTTCCTTATTTTCCTTGTCTATTCTCCAGTTTCACTTCCTTGTCTATTTTCACAAATTTAATAAATCTGTCCTCTATAAAAGTGGCCATCTCTGATGTTTTATAAACTAAGGTGGCACAATAAATGTTTCTGAATGCCTATGGAGACAACTGAAGTTATAGAAACTTGTATTAAAAGTTGATAAAAGTTTTTTCTTTGACAAAACAAGAGCTAAATGTTTTTGAAGTCATATGATTTTTCTATGACTTGATTTCTCTTATTTTAGAATCAGCATGAAAAGTTAAATTAGACATTTTTTTAAACCACACAAGTTAGCACATCTTGTTTGTACTGCTTGCTCTAATGAAGTGAGCCTACACTTGCCAGTGCACAGTAAAAATAGGTAGCTCTGTTATTCATATACTCTGCAAGCAGCATCTTGCAGGCTCTGAGAACTTGCTTTCATCATATGGAGGCTGCAATAAATGTTCAGCCACTGTTTTCTCTTTCAGCTCTCAAAATTACAGCTGGATTCTTTAAGCATTACATGTGATTTCTTGCACTTTAAAGCTTCTAAACTACTTGAATTGCAAGACAGAGAAGTTCTGCCCACAGACACTTTCTTGCTCCCACTGATTTCATTCTACAGCCAGAAAAGTACCAAATGCTACTTGTTTCATGGAATTTGCTGGTCAGTGGATACAGAATCTCCCCAGACACACTGCAGCTGAGCAGGATCTGTATCTGCCTCTGCAGCACACAAACCCCATCTACTCCTTTTTCATCACCCCACAAAGGTGACCTTTCAGAAGAACCTACGATAAAAAGTATTTTATCATGACAGGCTGAGAGAGCTGGGGGTGTTCAGCCTTGGGAGGAAAAGGCTTAGGAGAGAGCTCAGAGCCCCTTCAGGCACTTAAAGGGGCTCCAGGAGAGCTGGAGAGGGACTTTGGACAAGGGATGGAGGGATAGGACAAGAGGGAAAGGCTTCACACAGACAGAAAGCAGGATTAGATGGGATATTGGGAAGGAATCCTTCCCTGTGAGGGTGATGAGGGCCTGGCACAGGGTGCCCAGAGAAGCTGTGGCTGCCCCTGGACCCCTGGAAATGCCCAAGGCCAGGCTGGGTGGGGCTTGGAGCAACCTGGGACAGTGGAAGTTTCCCTGCTTGTGGCAGGGGGTTAGAATGGGATGTCCCTTCCTACCAAAATCATTCTGTGATTCTCTAGGTCTAGAAGAATAAAAAGCCAGTATAAGGAAAATTACAATTTTGCAACAGCTTTTTGCTGTTTATTCATCAGCACATTACTTAAATTCACAGTTTTTACATTATTTCAGAACAAGCATGCTAACTACTGGAAAGAAATAAATGTGCTACTGGTCACTATTTGTTTCCATTTTGAGACAACTTGCTAAAATTTTCTCCATGTCTGCATGCACAAAAGTCAGAATTACCCTCTGTAGGCATAAGAAGTTGTATTGGTTTTTTTACTATCCACTAAGGTTACCAATTCCTCCGCATTCAGCCACTGAGAAGAACTATCTGAAACCCTGCAAAATCTTCAGGTATGCAGCAGAGATCAGTAGGTCTCATTATGAGAAGTCTCTCAGCACATTAATCTCACTCTCCACTACAGTCATTTACCTCTTGCTTGATTCCCAATGTTTTGGCTTTTCCTTGTATTTTTTTTTCATTTTGGTGGATTCTTATCTCCAAAACCACACAGAAAATGCCACAGAAGAAACACTCTCCAATGCTTAAAACCAGGTTGAGGTTGGAACCTACAAAAAATTAGTTTCAGTGAGACTCCTACTTTTTTGTGTTTTCCCCTTTAGATATATCAACCCTATCTGTATTCTTAACAGTCACTTCTCCCAAATAGTTTGTGGTGAAAGAATAGAAGATAAAATTGCTTCTGAAACTCTCCAACAATAATTTTTTTAATCTTTATTATGTTAAAAATCCACTTGCCTCTGTAATAAATGCTTTGTGAGGAGTATAATAAATTACCCCTCTCTGTGGCATTTGAAGATCTTGAGTGAAGCTTGGTTCTGCTCTGCTGAAGCCCCTCACTGGGCAACATCAGACCAAAGCATGAGCACGAGGTTCTTGGGCATCAGAGCAACACCGGGAACATCAGACGCCAAAGCATGTGTAGGTGTATTAGCAGTCCTACCATCCATCTGTCAGAAATCTTCGATGTTCCTGCACATCACCCACTGGCAGAGCTGTCTGCCAAGCAAAAATATTATGAAATGTTCATTATATCCTCAAATCTCCCCCCCTTCCTGAGGAGGAAATGGAAAAACCTGTCTCTCCACACACACAGGCTTCACATTCGTTACCAAGAAACGGTGAAAGACATTCAAATTCACCCAGAAAGAAAATCTACCAAGAGACCAGGACTATGAATTTAGATTTATTTGAGCAAACTTTACTTACCAGAGGATATGCTGGCTTTTAGCTCACATATATCTCATTTTTAAGGTACGTTAAAGACAGAGTTTACAATTAACTGAACAGACAGCGTACAAAAGGCTTTTAGAACTACACCATATGGTCGAGGGAAAGGAACAATCTGGACTATCCACATTTCAATCTGCAGGCTTGTCCACCTCTATAACACGTTGTATTGCTGTAATAAAATATTAAGATAGAATTTTAAAAGTGAAAATATCTATCTTTTGCACTACCAGGGAGCAAGACATCTTACAGTCTAGTGCATTTAATAAATATTTTAACTTTTATGATTTTGGCTTGCTGAATCAGATATAGTCAATAAAATTCCCAATTCATTTAAAACTCTAGTTCCAGAAGGATATGGGTGGGTATTCATCTTATGCTTCAGGGAAATAAAAAATACCAGTTTATAGGGGGTATACTGGCAGCAGTTAACGTAACAGATGACACATTCTTGGAAATTAAATAAAAGCAGAAAGAAAATACCCATTGTTGCTCAGTGAAGGACTAATCACATGGTCACAGCTGGAACCAGTGTAAATCATTCATTAATAAAATTCTGTTATAGTAGTCACTTTTATTCTGCTTTTCAAATGCCAATAGAAAAAAAACCTCTTCCAATTCTTTGCAGAATGGAAACACAAGTATTTCATTGTAACTATTACATTTACTAAATCTTTGCAGGAAAAAAAATTACTGCAAGGAAGGCATTGTTGGCACCAATGAAAAACATAAGTACTTCTCTATTTTACATATAATCCCAGAACATAGTCCAAGGAGATACTTGATTCCCTCTGCACTGGCCTGAATTCTGATGACACAGAATCCAAACCTTGAGAAAAAAATCACCTGAAAACTTTGTAAGGCACATTTTAAAACATAAGGAATATAACTGCAGCCTTGTGCCTCATATCCCTCAATGTGAACTAGAAAGTTTCACTAGATGAAATGCAGACACTCCAGAAAGATCATGCAATACTCAAGTATTCCATGATTACATATTCTTGGATATAGGTATCACAGGCTCATGGCCAAATCTGCCCTGAGCAGGAGGCTGGACTAGGCGGCCTCCAAAGAACAGTTCCAATCTGAATTCCCCTATGATCCCATGTTCTTTCACACTATAGAGCTCGCTCTTGAGCTGTGACACTTATTTTCTCTTTTTATATATATATATATTTAACACAACTATTTCATGTTTTGTGTGTCATTGCTCCCAACAGCAGGAAAAATCCTCACACAACCTGTACATCTTTGCAGGTAGCCAGTTACTACATCAAAAAATCAGATCATCCTCTGCAATTATTTTGAAAGTAACCTCCCGGTATCTAAATTCTAGTGTATTCAGTGTCCTACTCACAACTCCACAGGATAAGAGGCCTATTTTTCTAATCCTTTTGGAGAAACTACCGAGAACAGGAAACACAGAGTATGCCATTTGATGCTTTAAACTGCCTTAACATAAATTAAATAGAATAGGTTTTCCTCCACTCCAAAAGGAAAAAAAATATCAAAACCACTCCATTCCCCATCATCTGGTAAAACACGGTGAGAACAGAGCATTTAAAATTGTCAAGAATTCCTTTAATTGAAAGGTTTCTTTGAATTTGAAAGCTAAAAATATATTATCTCCCTCCTTCTGTACCTACTAAGCAGTCTGAGCAAAGACTTAGAGCACTCTGGCTTGAGAGGATATTTGGGTTTTACTGCCAAGCCTGCTGAGGACTTCCCAAATCTCCCCCAAGCCTGGGACCCTGGGAACACGGCAGCATAAGCCTCGTGCAGCCGATGGGGACGCGCCGGTGCAAACTCCAACACACGCTCACTTTTGCACATGATCAAAGGCTCAACTGCTCTGCTCTTCACTTCACTGCAGTTATTCTTACCTCACAGTGACATCCTCAGCAGAGGGAGATGCTTGATAGGAAACTGGTTAAAAAGCAAAAAAAGAGAAAACCCCCAGTTTTCGAGTAATTAACTTCAAGTGGGATGAAGTGACAGTTCAAAGTACTGTCGCTGCTAAGAGCATTACTTACACGCAGGAGGAAGTCACTGCCAAAGAAAACCTGAATATGTAAATATGCAGCAATTTTGTTGAATTCAAAAACAAAAAAACACCCTTAAATATCGTGCTAATTTCTATTTTAACAATTATCTGTGTACTCTTTGTCAGAACAGGTAAAATCAGAAGGTAGGAAAGCTAATTGAGCATGCAAGTGCTATGTAAAAATCTGTACCTAAAGCAATAGCAGAAAATCTCAGAACAGTGGAAAATCTTACACATGTACAGGCCATGATGCAGACAGGCATCTTTTCTATAAAATACCATTTTCTACTCTTCCTCTCCACAAAAAATAAACATACTGCCTTTTTGGTAACAGAAAAATGGAGTATCACAGTTCCTGACTGGCTAGGGACACACAGGTTAAGTTTACTTCACGTTGTTTGGTAATGCGTTTCCACATCTTTTTTTTTTTTAAATAAAAGCTGTTGAAAAGTGTGTCCAACCAACTTATGACTTTTTTCCAAGCTGAGCCCCCCCAGCTCCCTCAGCCAGTCCTCATCTTGTGCTCCTCCAGACTCTTCCCCAGCTCCATTCCTTTTCTCTGGACACACCCCAGCCCCTCAATGTCCTCATCTTAAGGGACCCAAAACTGAACATAGTATTTGAAATGTGGCCTCACCAGCACCAAGTACATTATTTTAATTGCTTCCATGCCTAATTGGTACTATCTGGAAGTTCCCAGCAGCCAGGTGAGGTCACCATTCAGGCCGCTGGGCTGGCAGCTGTTCCTCCACCAAGCAACACCAAACACAGGGCCCACAGCTCTGCACTGTTCCCATGGCCACTGACAATCAGGAAAGGCTAGCATCATAAAAAAATATATCAAACTTCTGAAAAGATACAACTACTAATAATTTTTCGTTATTAAAAATACACTACCTAGCTCTAGGTAGACTGGTTCTTTCAAATAAAGTGTGACAGGGTAGGAAAAAAAAGAAGCAGTATTTAGTTTAGCTAGGAAACGTGTGACAGATATAAGCTAAAGTTAATGCTAGGAAAGCTAAAATTTATCTCTACTAATCCCTCTCAATGGAAACAATAGGACAGAATTAAACATGACACAGTTAAAATGAGGAAGTACATTTGGGGGAGGTAGGAAAGGGAGACACAAGGAGGCACACTAGGAATGGTTGCTGCCACCTCACCTAGAGAACAGCAATTTATTTCCATCAACTCTTTAAATCACTGTAATGACCTTTTCATGTAGACAAGCATCAGAATTTTTAATTTCAGTGGCTGTTACCTGAGTATGCACAGAATAAACAAGTTCAGGCATTTACATTTCTGGGCTGACTCACACGCTGTCATCTATACCAAAAGGTAACAACCAAGTTAATTTCTTTAGTTTAGATCATTAATTTATAAAAGTCCTCACTACAGTTATATAAATGAAGATAAAGTTATTCACAGAAAATAAATAAATATATCCCAAACATGCTGTTCCTCTGCAACAGAAAAAAAAGTACTACAGAAAGAATGATGCTGGGTGAGAGAAAGGATAGAAAAACTGCACCAAGAGTGAATTTTACACTGTAGGGAGGAGTTGATTAATATTTTTGACAGTAACAGAATAAAAAGGGGCTGAGCTTAATCAAATAGCTGGTTTACAACCCAATTTTTATTACATTTGCGTTCTAACTTTGTGTATTAAAATGTGGGTCATATTAGGCAGCAAATAGCTTTTAAGTAAATACTTTGCTTTCTTTAGCAAGACTTCAACATCAACTGTAAATACCAAGGTTGTCTCTCACTCAAATGCTTTCAGGTTTGTTTTTCTTTCTCCTTGTTTTACTCAAAATATGCAGACATGGATGCCTACAACTAGCACATAAACCTGAAATATGGCATTTAAATCCCTTCATTAAATGCTGAGCCCTCAAATGGTTCACGGTGAAGACAGAAGCTGGAGCAAAGGCAAATAGTCCCTTGACCAGGACCAGTGAGGATTTACTCCAAGGATCAAACCCCCAGAGATTGGAGTGTCTCAATTCAAGCCCTAATCCTTGTATTTCTAAGGTGACACACTGCTGCTCTGTGATTTTCCATAAGGTTGGTGAGGTTTCTTTGAAAAACCAAAACCAAGTGGCGAGCTCACGTGCTGGGTACAGGGGAGTGTTCTCAAAATGCTCACAGCGTCACTTTTCATCTTCTAAGACATGAATTCATGTGATCTTTGAACAACTATTTATTTCACACCAAACCAGATATCTCCCTAAAGCCTACCAATACAGCCTGCAGGCATATTTCTTAAATAAAAGTACTGAATCCTTGTATACTTAAAATTTGCATAGCAAAGAGATGAATCAACTATCACAGAAGTAGAAACATTCTGCAGCAACTGCTTACCTCTTGCAGAAAAAGAATAAATTCCCTGTTTACAGGGTTTAGGTGGGTCTCTACAAGTGCTCTTCTTCATGCTTCACAACTCTCAGGAATAATTTTCTCACAGAGTTCTGACAACTGCTGTTTAGGCTCTTCAATGCATCAGTTATGTTCACAGAGTTTATATTTTGCATGTGTAAAACCTCTTTACTTGTAGATTTTACTTATTTCTGCCTAAAGGTTACTGGGACTGTATACCCCATTTCAACTAAATTACATCAGTAAAGCAATAATTTTGCTGGAATGTTTTTGAACTAACTTTTGCTGCAAAAAGATGTATTTTTTGTTATAGAGACAATTCTGTTTTAACCAATCTAGCAAACTATGGGATTTCCAGCAGCACCTACATTAAATGATCAGTAAAATAAATATGAGGTGTTGTATAGGGCTGCATTTGACAGAATTAAATCACTTTGCTGCCCTGTGTTTAAGTGTTCAGAAAGTAGCTACATTTGAAAACAGAAAAATAAAAAAAACAAGGTGTGAATTCTTGTGTAGACTTGTTAGAGCAGAGGAGTAACTTTATTTTACCTGAAGAGCCAGAAACAGGTAAATAGCGGAAGAAAGTCCAGCAGGAGGGATTCTGCTCACATGATTATTTGAGAAATATTTAGGGTTAAATTAACTCATTTTACATTAACGGATCACAATGCAAAACTACCTAGAGATTTACTGAGAAACTGTGATGGAGGCTACCAACACATGATACACTATCTCCTGCAATCTAAAAAAATTCTTATCTGCTTACAGAACTGAAGTTAAAATGCCAGTTGGCTTAAAATTTTCTAAGAAAAGGCTGTTTTCCAGAAAAGCACGTGGCTGAAACGGGGCTGCTGTTAACCAAAAGCTTCTAAAAAATATACCAGGTCTGCTTCTGCCAGCTTCCCTCGAGCTGCACCTACTCACATGAGAGCTCCCAGGACTGGGCTCACATGGAATAAGCTATATGTTATATTATATATTTTGATATATTATATAATAGCCATTACATAATAACAGTCTTTGTTACCTAGTTGATGCTTATGAACAAACATTATATACATATGTATATTTTACATAAGATGATGAACATAGACATTCCAAACGTGTCCCAGAGCTTTAAATTCACACTTCACATGAAGCCACCAGCACTGGCCCACACTGGCAGAACAGGATTGACTAAACAGAGCCATGACAACTAATGGGATTACACCAAAATACTACCAGCTGTATTTATAGTGGGGATAGTCTTACCACAGTTCTTAGACACTTGCTCTGCAGCTCAGGAATTAGCTGTATCTCCTCAGCCTGGCTACTGTAATTTGTCATTTTGAGATTTTGCCTTGCCTAGTGAAAAACTCCTCCCACTCTTATCCTTCAGCGGAGATGGCTCGGATTAAAATTGGCTTGAAGATGGTTCAGGTAATATATATTCACATTATTGCCTTTATTTTTTCCCCTAATATCTTATTTTAACTCACCAAAAACAACTACAAGATCTTTAAGGTTCTTTCCAACCCAAATCATTTTGTAATTCTGTGATGGGAAAATAATTGTTATTAATACTAATAATTATGTTATTTTCTTCCATCCCCAAGTGGAAATTTATGGTTCTTTTGCTAAGCAGAAGTCAAACCTGATAAATCAAGCTTTCATATTAAGACTTCATATTTACATCTTCCGCTTGAAAAAAAGAAAATAATATTTTACTTCTTTCCCCCAAATTCAGCTAATACAAGGTCACCCCCAGCTCACCACATCTCTCCCAAACATGGAATACTTGGCACAAGGAAGCTCTGACCTATTTTTTTACTATTTTTTACTAGCTTTGATGTATTTACAGGAAAATGCAACGAAACATTGAGACTTCTGAAATAACAAAATGGCAAAACTTCAAAGAGTCTGCATACACGTGCTTTAAAATATACATGGTAAAAATGATACACTTAATTACATATATATGTATCCACATTATATATTTTTAAATGTATCACAAATTATACATACAAAAAACTATTCCTATCCTGAGTAAACTTGCTGTTATCACTTACATTTTATTTTTATTTAAATCAAAGTTCTTACACCTGTGGTTTTAGGGAAGACAGCAGCAGCACCACTGTACCAGAATGCTGGGGAAAGTTGATTCTAGCCAAGTACTTCCTTTTGACTGAAGTGCAAATGGCCTGAGCTGAATGTGTATGAACTAATTAGCAAAGCAGGTATCCCCAAGCCGTGAGCAACTTCTCACTCCTCAGGCTACCCAACAGCAGATACTTCACCACTTTTAATGACCATCATCCCACAAGCAACCAAATCTTGTTTGGCCAACAAAATACGAAGATTTTTTTCAGAGATGTTCTTAATGTTCATTATTAATACTGAAGTGGAAGTTAGCACTCAAAATATTTTGAAGAACTCCCCTCACTTTTGTGCTGGAATCACCAGAGGTATGACTTTGGCATGCAAATCCCTTTGGATTAAATGCCCTCATCAAAACATCTTACAGGTACATTAAAAATTGAAAGGGCATAAACAACTCTGGCAGCTCGGAGCTCGAGTTGGTGATCTTTGCAATTCATAAACATCAACACTTGGGCAGGTTTGCAAGGGAATACAAGCAACTAATTATTATCTTTTGCTTAAGGGCACGTACAGTGAGCTCTGCAGGTACCGCCACTGCTTTTAGCCTAATGTATTGCCTCTTCAAGTCTTTCAATATAACAACTCACTGCTGTTCTCTAAAGCATTTCCAGTGTTACCAAACTGCTTTATATTCAAAGAGAACACGCTGAACCTTCTGAAAGATGTTGCTTAGGAAGAAGCAGCAGTCACAAACCATACATGGCTTGCAAATAGTCATTTTATATTGCTCACTAAGAGACAAAACCATGGAATGGTTTGGGTTGGAAGGCACCTTGTATCTCATCCTGCTCCCACCCCCTGACATGGGCAGGGACACCTTCCAGTATCCCAGTCCAAGCCCTGTCCAGCCTGGCCTTGGACACTGCCAGGCATGGAACAGCCACAGTTCCTCTGGGAAACCTGTGCTAGGCCCTCCCCACCCTCACAGGGAGGAATTCCTTCCCAATATCCCATCTCACCCTGTCCTCTATCAGTGTGAATCCACTCCCCCTTGGTCACTTCCACGACCATATAAATAGTCTCTCTCCGTTTGGTAGGTTCCCTTCAGGTATTGGTAGTTCACAATATCACCCTGAAGTTTCTCTTTCCCAGGCTGAACAATCCTAATTCTCTTAGCCTTTCCTTGTAGGAGAGATGCTCCATCCATCTAATCGTGTTCACCTGTTACCCAGCACACAATTTTTTGACAAAAATGTTGATGCTTTATAAAAGAAGAAAAAATGCAAGTCTGCATCTTTTTATATAAGCTACTTAACTTTTCAAAATTATTAAAACAAAATCACCTTACAATTTATCCACTATGAGTTTATGCATTGATGGCACTAAAAAAGCAGGTATTTTGGGGCTGGAAAGAGAAGGCAAAGCATAATTATTCAAACTAGAAGATTCTTAAGTTCAGTCATCCATGATGAAAAGAAGTTTAGTGACTACCAAAATCCCAGTCTTGAGGTAACAGCAAAAATGACCCCATAACACAACAGGGGAGAGAACACCATCCACCAGCACCACCAGTGCAGCTCCTGGAACAGCTCTCAATACTCACTTCCAGGTTCTTTCAGTCCAGTTTTGGATCAGCTAATATTAGGTTTTGAGGTGCATTTAGTCATAAACTTTGGAGAATCTCAGCCATTCCAAAACTATACTCAGAATCCTGTTTGTAACCCTGTGGAAATGATCGCTCCAGGTAATAGTCTGGGTTCTGACATTTCACTTCAATGTAGAATGTGGCCCAGCAAGCCTAACTCAGTATTTTCAACCCAGAACTGTAAACACCACTTTCATTTCTTCATGTAAGGGACTGATATGATTGGTAAGGAGCAGTTTCACTATTATAAATAATGAGGCAGCAAATTATAGAAAATGAGAACTTCCTGAGCAAACTGACAGCCTCTTCAGACACTATTTGTAATGTTTTGTTATTAACTATTTCCTCACTAAATGGCTTTTTGTTTTTAATTTAGATTCACAGATATGCCAGGCTCCTAAATAAAACATCAGTTCAAAGACTGAAGACATTTTACACATGGTTTACAGCTAATGAATTTCCAAAGTTGAAAGAAAACATTGCAAAGAAGTTAGTTAAAAACAGTAGTGAGATTCTGTAAATAGATTCAAGTCTTCAAAAGAAAATCAGTCCCTGCATGCAGCTTTAAAGCAGGTCTTTCAAGTTAGGATTAAACTGAACTGTTATTTAGTGGAATGACACTAAATAAAAACAGTACGAAAAGATGCAAGTGTAAAATCAATAATAATCATTCCCAAATACCCTGGGTTTGGTACAAGTATCTCTACAGGTTCCAACAGCTCTGCTTGCTAGAGTGAGTTGGGGGCTTTGCTGATTTGTGTTTCCAAGACTTGACTGGATGCGCTTATTGAAAAATAAATCAAACAATCACTTCTTTGTCATTGGGAGCAGCATCAGGCAGATGAATGGCTCACACTTAAATTACTGGCAGTCACATATATAAAGTTATGAACAAGGTTAAGCCAAAACTTCTCAGAATGGGTTGCAATAACACTTGATACGTTATCTTTGATGCCAGTTTTTTTTTCCCATTTATTCCTCGATCACAGAATAGTTTGGGTGGGAATGACCTTTAAAGATCATCCTGTTCCAAATCTCCTGCCATGGGCTGGGACATTCCCACTAGACCAGGTTGCTCCAAGCCCCATCCAGCCTAGCCTTGGATACTTCCAGGGGCAGCCACAGCTCCTCTGGGCCACGGTGCCAGGGCCTCACCACCCTCACAGGGAAGAATTTCTTTTTTATATCCCATCTAACCCTGCCCTCTGCCTGTGTGAAGCCACTCTCTCTTGTTCTGTTACTCCAGGCCCTTGTCCAAAGTTCCCCTACAGCTCTTTTGAAGCCACATCAGGCACTGGAAGGTGGTTCTACAGTATTCCCAAAGTCTAAACCAAAATATCCCCTTAATTTACTGACTGACAGGAATTGGTACAGAACTTACATGGAGAGATGCACAGCTGGTTACAATCACTGCAGAAACCACTGAGACATTCCCCCATTCTGAGAATGTTTAGGTCTTCAGATTTCTTCCAAGGTACCAAAGACCTAATTATAGAAAGGTTTGGGTTAGAAGGGACCATAAAGGTCATCTCAGTCCAACTCCCTGCCATGGGACACCTTCCACCACCCCAGGTTGCTCAGAGCTCCCTCTTACTTGGCTTTGAACACTGCCAGGAATGGGGCAGCCACAGCTTCTCTGGGCAATAGTTTCAATAGTTTTTTGCAAATCACTTCAGATGGAGACATCATTTTGGGTGAAACAGAGCTGAATACAGACCAGTAAGAGAAGGATGTATCATTAAATACTCAGTGGCAGATAACAAGCCAGGTCCTTCCAAACAGCAAGGCAAAGCTGCAAGTGTAGGGAGCAGCAGCATCTGAGTAAGTTTTAGCTCGCAATGATTTAAAATACTCAGAAGAAAAGCTTTAGCAACTCAGATAAAGATTTTCAGGAATTAAACAATGCTGCTGCCATCTGCAAATCCCTGTCAGTGCATCCACAGTACTTGGACCAGCTCGCTCTAGGTGTGTTTGCATATCTTTGAAACAACACACCTTCCCTTCCGTGTCTGCAGACCCATCCTTTGATCTGCTGCAACGTGAACATAAAACAGCAGCAATCCTTACAAAGGAATGATAATAGCTCACTGCTTTGATACCTATGGCAATATGACTAAAAACAAGCAATTCAAAGAAACAACTAATTTAGTTTAAAGTTATGAAGTTATGAGCTTTTTTTTCTCCTGTGGTCTTTAACTTATCTGCAAAGCTCTTTAATCCAATTTTGTAAAGAAGTGTAAGTAGCCATTCTGAATTGATTATTACAACTTCAAGATGAGTGACACTTGACTGAAAGAGTAAAAGAATGTCAATCTCCTTTGTTTTCATTTTCAAAGAAGGAACAGGAAAATATTCTTTTTCGTGTATGCTCTTCTATGCAAAAACCAAAGTTACAGACTGTGGGTTTGGCCCATGGACTCCATTCTTCTTCCACAATGACTAACACACAGAAATACTTAATCTGGTAAAATTCCTCAGTAATCTGGACAATCCAAGCTGAACAAAAAGTGTTATTTTATTAAAATAAAGTCATTCCTACCCACAGAATGTCTACAGGTCCAATTCACCTGTAATCTATAATTTCCCAATGCCCAGAAGTTACCAAAATACCATATGGACCTTCTTTACTGCAGCAATTCAATACATTCACGGATGCAGGCATTTACTCTCTTTATTTTTTTTTTTGTTTCCTCTTCCCTCTAAAATTTATGTTTGAATTCCAGCAACTCATCTTGTGCCATAAAATGTTTATGGTTTCAACTTATATGGAGAATCCAGCAGCCTTTGGAGATCGAAGGGCCATTCTCACTGTCAAAACTGGAAGCTTCACAATGACAACTTCACTTTCATTACAGCTTCACAAAGGATATAGAAATACACAACCCTTTCAGCTGCCAATAGCCTCACAGACTAAAAACATGCAACCCCCAACCAGTAAGATTTTGCTGACCACAGAAGACACAATTAGGTTTTGTCAAATTGTTTTAGGGCTGTACAGTCACTTATGCATTTTTAAGGCTGTAATTAAATTGCCAAAAAACTACACGACAAAATGCAGCTTGTCTGCATAAAAAGTTTTTTAAAAAAACCAACCCACCTTTATCTTCTTTCAGTACAGCAGATGAAAGCATATTTTAAGTCATTATTTCCTCTTTAGGCTTCCCCCTCTACATGCAGGGAGGGGTTTTAGTTTCCATTCTAACCTGAGATGAACCAGTCGGCCTAGAAAGCTCATTCAGTGCTTCACAACTACCACACTCAAAAAAACGGTTTATTGCACAACTTTGATGCTACAGGTGAGCCAGGATCAAGAGTTCTGCACAGACTGCCACAGTGCTTCCTACAGATCCACACCCCTATTCTGCTACAAGGTCTCTAAGCCAGTAAAATTAAATATCCCTAAAGCAACTGGATGTATATAAATAAAAATATACATTTCTATATAAAGTGCATATTTAGAAGACTTTAAGTCCATCCAAAGCAGTATTTTTAACTGTTTGTAAGTGTGCCCATAAGACATGCTTAGAATTGCTCTGTTCTAATAATGTATTTAGGAAAAATTAAAAAAAACAAAACAAAACCCAAAAAACCCCCAAATAAAAGATACAAGACAGAAAATTGGCATTGTAAGATTTACTTCTGCAAGATCTATTCTGACTACATCAGGGTCCTACCAAGCACGCTGGGCCAGCTGAACTGGCAGGTTCCATCTAGCAGCCACGCAGTTGTTTCCCAGCAAACATCTGAGTAACTACACCAGCATTGTCTCATTAGGAAAAAAAAATAAATGAAAGCAGTGTCACCAAATATGCTGAAACATGAGTTTCACACTGGAAATCACCTAAAAATAATTATTAACTGTTTACCAGAATCTTGTGAAATTTCCAGTAGATAATATTCAAATTTAAGTTGTCAGGAAAAAAACCTATCAGCCTATGTATAAACAGATCTGAGTACATACCATGCACCACTTCAAGGTCTGCACTTGCCTCTTCTTCTGCACGGGGAAAGCAAGAGAAAGGGCTCTAGTTTTAGTCTCTGAAGTACATTCACAGTAGTAACCACAGAATTCAAGTGTCTGTGCTCTTTCTTCACCACTGCTATTTGAACTCAGGATGTTGTGCTTTGCACTAAGATGTATCCCTCAGATTTTAAAGTGCTGTATTTTCATAATTCAGAAAAAATAAAGCTTCTAGCAGTAACAACCTACAGAGAAGTAGAAAACTGCAGAATATCAAAATTATTTGGATTGGAAGGAACTTTCAAGAACAACCACAAGCAGGGGATCTTCCACTATCCCAGGTTGTCCCAAATCCCATCTGACCTGGCCTTGGACACTTCCAGGAGCAGTCACAGCTTCTCTGGACAACCCGTGCCAGGGCCTCCTCACCCTCACAGGGAAAAATTTCTTCCTTTCCTGGCATTGAATTCAGCTTTATCATGTGCCTCAAATAATATTGAAAAACTAGGTAGGCTGACACCAACCCTCTATCTTTTTTGACACTTAACAGTAACACTTGGGTGCCAAAGCCTGCATGTGGAAATCAGCAACAATTATGGAGCCACTTAATGGCACACTGAAGTGTGAAATGAGTCACAGATGGACAGGTTGTGTTTACCTACCCAGAGTACACCTGGAATAAAGAGACACTGGAAGCTGGACATCTCCAAGGGCAGCACTGGTAGTGTCCACCTGATCTCCACTCACCCCAGTAAACACCCACTTGCCCACAGACTTGTGACTGTTTTGCCTGTGCTCAGGATATTTCAGTGCCTGTGCCCCCACCAGCCTCTACACAAAATGAAATTGTGCATAATTAAAGTATTCTAGAAAAAATACCCAAGCAACCTTCAGCTCCGTTTTCAAAGGAGAAGGTGAAAATTTCATGGAGTTGCAGTAAGACTTGGGCACCTGAATGTTTGAATCATTTCTGACAATGGCAGTTCAAAGACTCAAAGTTTTGAAAACCTTATGCTATATACTGCAAATCATAGATGGCTGTATATTAGGAGGAATAATTCAAAACATACAATTTTTTACAGCTTATGGTAAAAAAATTACACTATATGTAATATTTGTGTAAACTGCATTTCTTTTTTTCTGTCACCACGTCAAGTTCTCTCACTTGGGAGACAAAGACACTGTTCTTCCCACATGAGGCTGTCTGTCCCCAGCTCAGGACAGGGCTGTCCTACCTGTCCCTTTCCACCTGCTGACACACACCAGAACACAACACTCCTTTATGGTGACATGACTTTCATCTCTGCCCAATTCATGAGACTATTTCTGTGCAAGAAGCAGCCTCAGAGGCATCACAGCTCTGGCAAAACCCCCCAGTGAGAAAGCACTGTGGTGGTTGGAAGCAATTTGAGAAAGAAGGAAGGGGCTGGAGTTTGTTGCTTACTCCTGTACCTCAAACTTAATTAAATTTGAAACATGGCAGAAAAGAGGACGCAAACAAATAATTAAAACATTAATCATAAATTAATTCACAGCTTAAAAATATAGAGTCCTTGGCATGGATTTCATGTGAGTAGATGAAAGTCTGTTATTTCCTGTAGCACCTACTCTTCTGGCACATTCAGCACAGGTTGCCTGATGAATTTAGAAGTTACTGAAAAATAAAGGGGAAAAGAGAAGGAATGGCACTAACAGACCCCATGTCACACCAGCTTGTTTCCTTGAACAGCCCAGGCTTAGAGCAGTTTTAGAGGCACAGAAGTTAGGTTGAAGTGTCATTTTAACTTGTAGATACAACAAAATTTATCAAATGTCAGTGTGAGGGAAACTAATTTTCCCCAGCACACTATAAAATAAAATCTCATTTCACTGCTGACTATTGTTAGTTTGAACATATGTTGATTTTTTGGGGGAGGCAGTGGGGTGATAAATAAATAAATATATATCTGAATGGCTAAATATTTTTGGTCACCTCTTCCTATTTTGCTTTAGGTCCCAGCTGTCACTTAGGTCACTCTTTTACAGCCACATGAACCAGTCTACTTGAAGTACAGGTGCTGCCTAATTAACAGATATACTTTATTCACAATCTTAACATCTCCCCTCTCTGCTGCAATGACATGAATCCAGGCTTAGACTGAAAAGGAGAAAAAGAGAAATCAAACATGCTGCTAATTGTGTCTGGAAAGAAAGATTTGTTTGATTCCCAAAACCTGTAAACTTGTCAGACTTACCATATACTGGAAGTACAATGTGAACCATGCCTTCATTTCAGGGCAGAGTAAAAAATCATTAGTAGACATCTAATAACACCAAGAATTCCAAACTCATCAAGCCTCTCAAAACAGGGAAATCTCGCCCCTTTTCATCTAACAAACACATCGTATTTATCAGAAACATTATTACCTGAATTCAAAACTGGGAGCAGTAAAATACCAGGTGGTGCTGCTTCACAGGTCTTCACCAAAGCAGTCTGGGTATCTTGGCTATGGATCTCAGGAGTGAGCAGTACTTCTTCCAATCCATCCTATCTGCTTCAGTCCAATGGACAGATTTCAAAGTGCAATTTTCCTGACTGTAGCAGCATTCTTCTACCTAAATAGAGTTGGGGGGAGAAAAGAAAAGAGAATTTGAGCTTATCTGGTCTAACTTTCCAACTATTTTAGGCTAAGAAGAGGCTAAACATCGCCCAGAGGGGTTGTGGTCCCCACACCCCTGGAAGTGCTCAAGACCAGCCCTGGATAGGGCTTGGAGAAACCTGGTCTAGTGAAAGGTGTCTCTATCCATGGTAGGGGCTTGGAATTGGATGATATTTAAGGTCTTTTCCAACTCAAACCATTCTGTGATTCTGTGAAGAAGCCCCATCCAAATCCTGCCCAATACTACACCACACAAATATTTATCCCAAGTACCTTCCTTAGTCTAATAATGTTTGTGAAGACAGACCACACGTGAGATAAAAGCAAATGACAGCACACCCTACAATCATGGATCTCCAGAGAGTGACCAGTCCAAACCCTCTGCCCACACCAGAGAGCAGAAAGGTCCCCAGGACCACCTCCAGTTCTGAGTATCTCCATAGATGGAGCTTCTGAGGGCAACTTGTTCCAGTGTTTGGCCACTCACAGCAAAAAATTTCTCATTTTAACAGAATTTCCTCTGTTTCAGTTTGTGCCCCTGAGCCCACTCATCTCAAGGCTGAACTGCCCCAGCTCTCTCTGCCTCCCCTCATCCCATCCCTGTATTCTCACAGTGGGATTTCCCAACCTGTTTTCCATCCCAGCTACAGTTTTCCTGTATTTTGACAACTGAACTATGTGACTAACCAGAGACGTAATTCTCCAGCATTCTTTGCATCTTCTGAAAAACAAAGCAGGAAGCAAATATTAAATCACCAATGAAACTGCTGATTCAGAGGGCCATGAACACATTGGGGAACCACAAGGTGTAGGCCTTTCTCATCTTATTAAAAGTTATACTATAAGCAACAGGACATTTTTAATATTTTCTGTCCAGCTACATACAATCCAAGTTTTTATATCAAAATACTGCATTGCTAAGAATTAATGCTTCAAAAGAAATTAGTTAAATATAGCAATAAAGGCCAGACACAGAAGCCTACTAAAAAAAAAATCAGCTTTGTCTTACAAATCCTTCTATCACAAAACCATAGTGACCAGCATTTATTTTTATTTTTAGCATTTAAGCTTTCACTGATGGAAGTCCAACTTAACCTTTATTTTGTCCCGGGCTAAATCCACTGTGACATCCTTTTTGCCCTTTTACATACAGGAATTTCTTGGAAGGCTTCCAGTACTTTGAAATAAACACATTTACAAGATATGCAACAATTAACATGAGTGGCTCTAGAGGCTCCTGAGACAGCTCTGAAGTCCCTATGATGTGATGTTCAGATATGTTTATGTAACTTTTTTTTACTTAATAGTTAATTTCAGAAATCACTCCTTTACCATCT
Source organism: Anthoscopus minutus (assembly GCA_013399455.1). Classification (NCBI taxonomy): domain Eukaryota; kingdom Metazoa; phylum Chordata; class Aves; order Passeriformes; family Paridae; genus Anthoscopus; species Anthoscopus minutus. The sequence continues at coordinate 438,449 of VWYI01046392.1, read as the reverse complement.
TCAGCAAAGTGGGTGTGAATGTTCTACTCCAAACAAAAAATGATATGTAAAGGAGAAAAAAATAAGAAAAAGACAAAATGGCATTAAAAAGGTAAAAAAATGCATTGAAACAGTACAAGTTTACCCTTAATGAAGAGCAAGCTGACTTTGAGGCACACTGGAAATGACCATTTCACTCTGTAGCTGGTTGTGCCAGAGCCAGGGCACAACTGCACACAAAGATCAGAAGATTGTGATGTTTATGCACCTACAAACTGACATCTGTCCACTTCTCAATCACAAGTCTCACTACATGTTTCTACTTATTTCTGAAAATTACAAGGCTCATTATGATTTTACTTCAATTTTCACAGAAGAACTTGAGATTCTCAAGAGCAGCAAATTTGTGAGAGTTTCCAGTCCAAGCTCTCGAAGAGATAATGCAGATATAAGATGAGAGGATATTTTTCAAAACAAATACAAACTGGCAAAGTCTGAGGTCTTTTATCTTTGGATACTATGGGAACAAGTTAAAATAACTTCGCCATCACCTGCAATTATCTTCAAAAGTTTCTGGAAGTCAAAAAAGCTCATAAAAAAAATGAAGTGCCAGCAGAGAGCTTGAACTCTAAGAAATAAGTTTAGCAATTAAGTTATGAATTAGACTTTTTTTATTATTATCCTGTTTAATGTATAATTAAGTCAGGGATTATTCAAAAAAGTTTCATCCTACCTGAAGACAAGGGATGGACAATTCTAAGGATCCCTTCCAGATAAAATCATCTATTTATTATATTATTGCAACTGGAATATTGCAAGTATGGAATCTATTGCAAGTATGGAATGGAAACAAGTAGATGAAAAGATGCTTCCACATCAGTGAAACAGCACAGAGGTCCCAGTCTGTTTGCTCCATGCTGAATCTCAACAAGGAATGAACATATTCAGAAGTAACTCTGACTGATGTCCAAATAACAGTCCCAATTCCCTATACAGGCTCTTGTGCAAAGTAATGTTGCTCAGCCCAGTGTTTTAAAACACGTGGATTTTTAAAAATTATCTGGGAAGGAGTCAAATGCTATTTTTCTTTAATAGCTACATACACGCTGTGGCTCTTCAGCCAACTGGCAGAAACATTAAACCCCCAAACTTTTATCGTTTTTACAACATGTAGAAGTTATTTTTTTATATTTCATGACTTTAAGAAGTACAACTAAACAGAGAACTCCTGTAATTTTCTAATTATATTTTCGCAAGTTTTTAATGTCATAATTTAAATTATGAACTCTTTATTTCAAGATGATTAATTAGAATATGTTCCATTTGGGGAACAAGAGTTCAATATCCCACTATCAATTAAACAAGATGCACTCCTTTAGCTTAAGATTACAAACCAAAATGCAGCCAAAAAGTTTCTTCCTTGTATCTGTCAGATCACAAAACCATCCAATAGAGCAGGATAAGGTTGCCAGAAAACCCTAACACTTTCAAAACTATATTATTTAGTGCAGTGGCTTAGCTCTGAAGCTGCACCAGAAATGACATCCGAGCTTTGGACAGTAAGCCTTTTTGCCAATGAATTTCTTGTAAAGTCAACAATTATAATTTATTCTGATCCTTTGTGTCATCATATTAGTAGTTATTTTTCTGCAATCCCAGAGCAGCAACAAATAATGCCATAGAAGAGGACTGATATAATTACAGGCTGAAAAAGATAGGCCAGCACCCTTACACTCAAAACTACCCTCTGTGGCTCCTTCATACCCCATATGTTGCTAATAAAACTGTTTGAATCATACCTAGGAGACAGTTTTACTGATATTGTATCAGGTCCCTGGGTTCTTTGTATGAGATACGATGTCACCAGCACTATAACTATGCAAATTCTGTGATGCAGGATCCCACTGGACACAATATTATATACGTAATTCGCAGTATGAAACTGGGCATTAACAATAATTCTAGTGTTATATAAATGAAACCACTATGTTTATTGAAAAGCTCGCCACGCAACAACAAAATCAAATTTAAAAAGCAATAAAGAGTAACTGACATGTTCAAAGTAAAGATGGCAACATTGGTATTTTTCCCCAAACAATGTAAATTTTGCTTTGTGTCCATGTGACAGTGCTTTACAGAAACTTTTGGCAGTGACACAAAGCAAATGCAACCCCATCAACTTTATTAATAAATTACTTTAAATAGGAACCTACAGAGTCCTACTTTTAGAAACAACTATGTGATGTTCAGCAAGAATCACTATTCGCATTCTCATCTCAGCTTCTGCTACTAATCATGGAGTAAATGATAAATGATAGACTAAGAATGGCAGTAATAAGAAACCAACAGCTTGAGACATCAATACACATCGTGCTGAAGCACCTCAGAAGAATCATCTTGTGGTCAGAAAACACCCGTGCTCCAGTCCTGCATCAGATCTCTGAGTGACCTCAGGCAAATAAGGTTTCATCCCAGCTGGCATCATGTGAAATAGAGTCCCTCATCTTTGCCTGTGGCCACTGCTTTGTGCAGACCACATATACCTGGAAAAAGGCAGGTCAGAGACCTTAAGATCAGTGTTGGAAGAGACAAAAGGTACAATGAGAGACCTGACAGCACAGGCAGCTTGTTGCACATTCCTCTTATCCATGTTTCAAGTGATCTCTTCCCTCCACAATTTATTGGTTTGCTGCAGGTGAGGAGTGCTAGAGCTTATAAGGGGTCTATTTTTGAAAGAAATCTGAAAAAAGGTAACAGGCTGCCATGATACAGTCAGTCTGGTAAAGAGCCAGACTGAGAAGATAAAAGGATGCTATTTTTCCAAGGTACCACAAGAATTAATAAATCAGATCATTTTATAAGGTAAATTGTACAGTAAATTTATATTGTAAATTGTCTAATACATATGGGAAAAGCCATAGCTCAGTATTCCCTGGTAATATCTTTAATGGTTTCAAACATAGTTAGAAAAGAAATGACACACAGCACAAGTAGCTAAGGAGTCTCACTCTGAGAAGCTCCAACCTTAAGTAACTGATGGAAGAAAAACAGAGTTGCAACCAGGCACCCAGAAAGGAAGATAAAGAACTGATTGATTCCTGTCACTTGTGTACTTCCACTGAAGTGGCAGCTTAAGCAGTAACTTCTCAAGTTTTCCCCAGTCTCTGTGCAATACAAAAGCTGTAACAGTTTTATTCTCTTTAAAAATCAATAAATAGCAGCTTAGGTGACATCTGACAAGGCAGAAAGCTCACACTTTTTCCCATCAACATTCTGCCCTCTGGTATTGCTGCTACATTTTATCATCATGCAGTTCAGAGAGAATTATATACCTATCTCCAAAGTTTGAAAAAAACAACCCCCTCCTTCCCAAATATGGCCCAAAGCTGTTATGAAGCAACTTATTTTTAGCAAAAGCACTTATGCAGATACTTAATTTTAATTAATAGTCTCACTGACTTCAACATTTGCACAGCAAGACAACTCCACGCTTCAATTAAAGCCTGCACAGAAATGCTGTGCTGATTCATGGCCAAAAGCATGACAGGAACATCATTATATAAAATGCTCATAAAATTTAAAAAAAAAATCTAACAGGATCCTCACCTTTAAACAGAACATTAGACACCCTCTAAAACTCACAGCTTGAGCAGAACTTGCAGGTTGCTGAATATGTGAATGCTAGGGGTAAGATATATTCAGTGAAATGATTTCAGAGTGGGCAAAAGAATTTTGGGCAAGTATCTTAAGTGGAGACTACAGCAGGCCCAGGTCTCCAATCTTGGTATCTGCCATGGCTGGGTTTTCAAGACTGGAAGATTCCTTACCAGGCAAGTGAAGGCAGCTGTGCTTTTACTTCTGATCTTTTTCTATTGCTCACACAGCACATAAATGGATTTCTATCAATAACCAATTAATTATATCCAGGCCAGTTCAATCAGAGATTATACTGGGCATCTTCAGCAGACATTCACTTCAAGGGAAGAGTCACTCAGAGTTACAATTCTGCCTATCATAATATACGTATAATAAATCTAATTTTAAAATAATATGATACCTAAGAAATATAAACTTTATTCTCACTGTCTATGTAATACCATAACCTAAGCTTTACTTTTTAAGTGGAATCCTTAAAGAGAGTTGGCAACAATTTTTTGTTAAAATATTCTGGTCCTGTTTATAAGCAAAACTTAGGCAGCTGATAGCCTGTGACTCACAACTACCAACTAAGAATTTTAGAAGTGTAAAAAAACCAGAAGGGCAGAAAAAAACAGCCCAGGTGACAGAACTCAAGTAATAAACTGATAGAAAAGAACAGGTAGAATATGAATACCTGAGCATTTTCCTACAGGAGCAATTTCTTCCCAGGACATCCACTTCTCACCAGCTCAGCACCAGCCTTGCCAGCCTGCCCACACATGAGCTAAAATAAAGCCCAGCCAGACCTGCCTTGGCTCTGCAGAGCAGCAGCTTGTGCATTTCCCCAACCGTTTCACACCTAATTTACAGAGTACATTTATCCATGCCTGTATCGCAGAGATCTAACCTGGGGAGTGACTAGAATCAGAATCACTTAATTGATTAACACTTAAGTGAGATGCAGAAAGCAAACAGAACACACTGGAAGACTTTCTGAAAATGCATTATTTTTATTCTGACTCCATTAAGTAGTCCAGCACTTTTGAAGGATTAATGAAAGAACTATCAAGAAATAATACAGAAGAGGAATGCTGAGTCTCAGCGAACATGCCAGCACATGATGAAGTGCCGACACATCTCTGGTAGTAATGAGTCAAGCCAGGATGTTCAGAGAACTACAGGGACATGTGAACTTGCCCACTTGATCAGTTACAGAATTTATTTGATTTTTATGAAACAGCATTTTGATAATTCCTCCCTGGATCACAGAGCGTAGTACTCATCAGCTTACAGCAGTCATTCTCACAAAACTCACAATACATTTCACACAGGAAAAATCTACTAAACATCCAGAACTGAAAACATTCACCTTCAAATTAATACCAAAAAGCAGTCAATGAGTGTATGTATACACATAAGGATTATTTCCACAACCTTCTGAAATAGACACAATGTTTCATTTACAGCTGCTATTTTTTAAGCAGGGACTGAAGACAAGCCCAGGAAAAGTAGAAGTAAATAGGTTTCTAAATGAACAACTTACAGAGATGCTTTTTAACAGGACCAGACAAAACATTCCTTAGTTACATTTACAAGCCCAAGTTGACCTCAGGCACCAAATTGAGTATGGATGAGAGCCTACATGGATACTGACCTTAATAATACTACAGGGGCAAATTCTGCATAGGGGAGAGCTGCTCTTGAACAAATATTTTCCAATGTATTAGGCATAGAGAAGCTTTTTTTCTGCATCAAGAACCACATGTCACATTCCTTAAACTGTTTCTTTTCTTGACCAAATACACTGTGGACAACCTACAGAAGATGCCCCTCGGTGTTCCTCTTTCAGGTTCCCATCTGTAGTTTCCACTATCAATGAAAATACATGGATTTTTTTCCCCTCAAAAATTACAGTCACATGCAAAAAAGACATTAAAAGTTATTAGAGACCTTCAACACGAAGAAGTTCTGATGGAGTTTTTTACTGGTGTTAAATCAAGTGCCACAGAGCCAGGGAGAGCTCAGGATGACAAGCAGCAGGAATGGCTGTGTAAGATGCATGAGAATCCAGGAACAAATATTGTGACAGGTCTAATTTAACACAAAAGGAAATAAACATGAATTCACGAATTCCACACTTATCAGGCACTCCTAGTTATGCATAAAGAATATAAAAAGGAAATGAGATCTATTTAACTGTGTATCCCAACATCAGTATCAGGTGAGAAACTTCACTTGTGCCGCTGAAAACATCTGCAGCTGTTTTCTCAACAGGGACAACTTTAAGGTCATAATTCCAGGCACAATGAGTGTCCAGCCAGGCACAGAATGATGCAAGACTGTTCACTTGTATCACACCACAGCCCAGACATTTTCTTCACATTCCCCTGGACCTTTTCACCCACTCAGGAGTGAACAGGCAAAGGGAAGAGAGCTGGTATACAAAAATAGTAATGGCCCACATCTCAAAATCCTAACTGTAAATCATCTCCCCGATCATAATGAAATGAACCAAAAGTTTAATAAGACTGGACACGTTTAATTCTTTGTACTCCATACATTAAAGAACAACTAAGAGACTGGAAGCTGAAAAGTGGCTTAAGCAAAAGTTACACAATTGCACAGACAAAATATATTTGCCAACAGGAAATCATTTACATATTTAATATAGGGTATTTCAAATAGGTTTACATTGGTTTAAAAATATCATCTTGAATAGATTATTATTGCAGTAAAATGCTTGCTTTATACCTGAGTAATGAGATCACCAAATGCAAAAAACCCCACATGCAGAATGTGCAGGCTCTTGACCATTTCTCTCTCTGCCTCAAACTCCAAGTTGCAGAGCTTCAGACCACCATATTCAATTAAATCAAATTCCAACTATAATTTTCTAATATTTTCTTTACAGTTAAATACAACACTGGCCAATCCTTACCAGGTCACAATGAGAAGCAATTCAAGTGATAATCACAATGATGAATGTGTAATCTAATGCCCATTTGCCTTGATTTATATGAACCATCACATATAAGCCTCATGCATCCATTTTAAGTCACTGGGAAGAATCATATTTTTCCTGATCTGAATCAGTGTTTGGTCTGAACTTAGGCACTTCATTTTTATTTTTTTGCATTAACCAGAATCAGTCTTTGCACATAGTGGAAGATGCCTGGGGCTGCACAGTCCTCTGCAATCTCAGCGACTGGCCCTCTCATTCCCTGTGATAGTTATGCTGAAAAAAATAAGATCAACCAAATTTCCAACTGCCCTTCCAACTGTGGGAGAAACAGATCAGACTGTTCCTTAGTTCTGAAGAAAAGGTTCCGAAAAGGTCAGCCTTTCATATGAAATACAGATCATTAACACTGGATATACAACTATTTTGATGCTTACATTTTGTTTGTAAGGTTTGATTGTACCTATTTCAGGATGTTCTACACTTTATACGTATGGTCTTTAAAGTCTCTTCCATTCTATTACTCTAAAAATACCCCAGTCCTTTCATGTACTACTCCTTGGCTGGAAAAAAAGCTCCATAACATAGAGAAATTATGATTTTTATTGACAACACAATAATTTTTTGTACCAGAGAGGCTGAATGAAATCACAACTGCTTTTGTGCAAACTCTCACATTATGTGAGTTAGATGCAAACACAACACATAACAGCATAACTGATTGCTCATCCCTAAATGTGTCCAAATTCCAATTAGAATAAAATCATAGAATTCTTAAGTATCTGAAAAGACAACTACATTAAATGGTGAGAATTCCAAGGTCAAAATCCCACTTTGAGAAGTGCTTTAGCCTGATTTGCACTTACCTTTTTTCAGAGACTAACTGCAGAAACAGCACCCAAACAATTATAATTTGTGACCTTTTAACATAAATGATAATTTCTTAGGCTCATTCTTTTATATTCTATCCCGTATTCTTCCAAATAAAAGCTGCCCAAAAATACTTTGCATGAAAAACTAAATGTTCCCAGTGACAACTCTGATCAAATCATTCTTTGCACATGAACACTGAAAGATGCAACAACAGCAAGAACCACTAGTTATTCTTATAACTTCAAGACTAAACCCTAAATATAGTATGTTTTCAAATTCTCTTTCCTAAAATTCAAGTAATATGTTCATCGCTTTAACTGAAAGCAAGCAAAGTACAACTTGTATTGTGCTGCAGGCCATAAAGGGAATGTTCTTTATTTGAGTCATGGTTGGATGAGGATGAAAAGTAGTTTCTGAAAATTTACAACAGTTTTGACACTACTGTGTGTTTATCGTTACAAGTTATCCCTCTCTATTTATCAGACTGACTCTAGACCTTTCACTACCTTCAAAAAGACAATTTTTATCAATTCTTCATGTCCTTACAGCTAACCACAGGAAACTGGATAGAATACATGGAAAATCCCTAGCTGAGAAAGAACATGGATAAGAGAAGGACCCCTAGTCTGCCTCACTAAGGGATAGAGGCTATGATTTAAAAAAGTAACATTTAGTAATTAATTTGCCTTTAGCACAGCACTCAAGTGGAGTTCTGCTACCATATACCTATCCTGAGCAACCATTCTGCTACATAAAAAATGTTCCAAAGGAAAAGGAACTTAGAATTATTGGAAGCCCTTTCTCCTCCACTCTAAGCTGACACATCACCAGTACTGCTTCCAGTACTTCACAGAAGAGCTGTACTTTGCTTGTGAATCCCATGGAAATCTTTATTTCCCTACCCCAAGCAAAAATAAAAATAAATAATATTTCTTCAAAATAAAATTGTTCTTAGACTGATTTCTGGAGAGTATTTGAGAAGCTTGGTTTCATATGAAACAGGTTGTGCTTACCTGCCTGTGGCAATCTTCGTTAGTTTTGTTAATTAAGACACTGGGTTTATAGTTGGAAAAATGAAGACTCAATTACAGGGCAATTTCAATACCTAATCTTCTAAATTTGACTTTCTGCAAGATGAATTACCAGCCTTCATATCAGTGTTTACTGACTACACCAAGATGCAAATACAGGTCTACAATATGACTACATTATTTTTTGCAGGGCAAACACCAGCCTGCAGGAAACATCCCTGCC
>VWYI01046392.1:405651-429724 GCA_013399455.1 Anthoscopus minutus | reverse complement strand
AGGAAACATCCCTGCCATCAGACTCTGCAGGTGCTGCGAGGAGCCACCACAACTACAAGGAATTTTTTTAACAGAACCTGAAAGGGGCAAGGAGAGCCTACAAGTGATTCTGGAGCTTCCCAAATGATCCCAGCATGCTAAAGCAGAGGTAGAAATGTAGGTTGTCTGGCACCACACACAACAAAGCCTTGCAGGAGCAGGAGCAAACAGAACCCTGACCTGTCTGCAAGGTGCCATAGTTCCAGCTCACAGGTAAGGCAGCATCAGAGACAAGCAACTGATGCTGTTTTCAAAGATTTGAGACTTAACAGCTTGGCTAGCAAAAGATTTTCTCCCCCTTTTGTATGAGGTACCATTTTCTGTGGGATAACAAAAAAAGCTTTCAACTTAGGTGATTCTTCAAAGGACATCAGGGAACACCTGGAGATCTTGCAAGATGCTAGACAGTAACACCAGGGCATGAAACACCTACAACTGCAATGAGATCACCTCAAACAAGATGTCCCAGCTTGGACATACAGTTAAGTGTCCCATTAATTTTTTTGTACATGTGTACAAAGACTTCATGTGCTTACTGAAAGCTCAGCAAATTAAAGCTGACACGAGCTACAACACAGCATTTTTCCACCTATGAGGAAGAATCAAACCACTGTTTCTGTAACTTCTCTTCCCACGATTTAAAAGGCTTTCTGTACACCTTCTTTGTGAAACAAGCTGAGTAATAATTACCTCATCACAACATTATCCAAACACTTGTCACTATGCACTGCTGACAAAGAAGAATCACAAAAACTTTTCCTCTCAAAGCAAGGCAGAAGCAAAAGCTTAGAAACTTCTTCGCAAAACAGAAGCTTTCTGAGCAGTTTACCAAAAAATCAAGACATATTATTTCTCAGAGCAAAATAACACATTGCACTTGGAAGATGTGTGCTCTCCATACTGAACAACACCTGTTACATACCTGAAGGGGTTTCTTGAGCAAGCCAAGTCTCCCCAGGTGGTAATTACACTGATCAAATCATCCCCACACATGTTGAAAAAATGGAAAGCAAGAAATAAAGGCAGTCTTAACGGATCAACAGCTTCTTCTGATTTCATGCAGCACATGAAAAGAATAAACATGGAAAATTCTGGCGATACATTAAGGCGATTCTTACACCCAAACAATTTGATAATGTAACATTGTGTACCAAGTCAGTTTTTTTCATAAATAATGATCTAAACAGAATACTAGTCAATTCACCAAAAGATATCAAAGATATCCTTTTATTACAAATGATCCAAGTATCCCCCTTGAGGCTATGGCTATCAGAAAGCATTTAGTTGGCTCTCCAGCCAATAATTTTTGGATCTGTTTTATTAAGAAACTGTAACACATTTTCAATAACTTTTAGCTTTGCTATACACAGCAACAAATAATTTCCCAGAACCCCTTGGAAAATCTGACATGCGAAATGATTCTCTAGTCAACTTGTGTATTATTAAGATGAAAAAAAACCCCATATATAGGATCATTTGATCACTGGAGAGAATGGCAAAGTATTGGGAGCTTCAGGACAGATGGACGAACTTCAGGTCATATAAAACACTACCAAGGCTGTATTTGAAGAAAAATGTGAAAGTTTGTGAAAGCGCCCCGGGTGAAAATACTTTGTGTTGCTAAGAAACATCATCCCTGATGATGGATGAATTAAATTGTCTCAGCAGAGCCAACGCCAGGCATCCCTCGTTTATTAGGAGAATGTTTTCTTGTACTGGTAATTTATTTCAACAGCTACTTACAAATAAAAAGTCCTACCTTAAAATGAAACTGAGAATTTCAAACTTGCATAATTAATGCTACAAAACAGAATAGAATTTACATCTTGAACAGAATTTAATAACTAACATTTAACAATGTAAACCCTAAAAATTAATATTAATGCATCCAGACTATTAAGAACTTATTTTAGGATTGTCTGCAATATACTGTTCAACTCCCAAAATTACCCTATGTACAACCTAGTGAAGTACAAAACTCTTCAAATATTTCTAAACCCCGAACAATATCAATATTCAGGTAATCATATTTTAAACATCACTGCGAAAAGTATATTCATTTGTCACATATTGTTATGATGACAACAACATAAAAACTATGCATGAACGAAATTATGGAAACCACCTGCTTAGGTCACGTGGACACTGTCTTAATGTTTCATCTAGTTACTTTTTAAATGTCTTACTGTTTCTCCTGCAGGACAGATTTGTGAACTTAGAGCAGTGAACCTTTGCTTTTCTGAAGTGTTTGCTGTTGAACCCCACAGATCATACCTGCTTTGGCTGCCATGCACTGTGCTCAGTGAAGTTCTTTCAAAGGTACAGACGGAACAGAGGAAGGCCACCAGCACCTCTCTTCCCACCAGCTGCACATCAGGCCAGAGGAGCTCACCTGAAAGGAGAAGGAACAGCATGCACATCTCACCTGGCACAGCCTTTGGGGCAGGACACAACAGCAGAGGAGCAGCACAGCAAGTGGGGAGCCTCAATATAAGAACAGTCCCAAGGTCAGGAAGTAACCTCATGGCTGCTGCTCAGAGATGAGGGAAAGGGCAGAGCTTCCTTCATAACCCAGAGAGGAATATGCACAATTTTATGCCACTCAGAAACCAACACAGTTGTTGCACTGAAAACAAACGAAGTGCAAAGACCCATTTTCCAAGAACATAGTTGGCAAAGAGGGGAGTCATTAAAGAAAATGAATTTTTATTTGTCTGATGCCAAGGCTTTGGGGTTTTTCTTCCGAGTTACTACTAGATTGTGTTCTAATGGAGATTTCAAGTTAGAAGTCCCAAATTTTAGGCCTACAGAGTCCAATTTAAGGAAAAAGGAGGAAAACCCTCTATAAATGGCTCTTTGGATCGCATCACAGCTTCCAAGTCAGAAATTACCACACACAGTTACATGCCAGTAATATACTCAGCCAGTCAATACACAGAGGCAGCCACAGAGGCTCTTCATCCCAAATAACCCCACCACGGAGCAGAGTTACCACCGGAGAGCCCGAGGAGAAGTATTTAACAATGATACCAATTTGGCTGTGCTAGAGGAGATGTGTTTCCTGTGGGCCTAATAAGGAAGAGCTTTACAATCTGAGCAGAAGCCTTTCAAAACCTCACAGGACGTGTCTTATCTGTACCACTTCTGCTTCTGGAATCCCAGAAATCCTGAAGACAGAAGGCAGATCAAACTGCAGCTTTCCTAGGCACAGATGTTGCAATCACATCTGCCTTAACTGTAAGCCACAGTCCTTGTGTCTTCCCAACTCTGTCAGCATGTCTTAGTTGCTTTGGTTTTGGAAATACCAGGGCAGAGGAAAAAAGTATTTCTGATCACATCAGGTGTAGTAAAACACCAGTATAAAGACATCTGCAGATTATATTCCAAGCAAGTAGCAAGAGAGAAAAGGTTTTGAAGCATAGAGTGTTTCTTCCCCTTCTCCCTTGCGTACATGTTTCATAAAGTAACACTTCAAATCTTGAGATCCGACTAATCAAAGTTTTTTTGTTTTTTAAAGTGTTGATCTAGCAGCCATGAGGAATGACCATTTGAGGGTCAGACATAGAAGCATAATTAAAGATGATTTTTACACACTACTCAGAGAAACTGAATCACCCATAGCACAGATCCATGTAAACATTCTCCAAGCTTTTTTCAACTCATTAAAAATCCCCTCCCTAAACAGTTATAGCTACAAGATGTCAGATTTTATTTGTCTCATTTCAGGCTTCTCAATGCAAGAGAGATACAAAGAACCCAGACCAGCAATGCCTTGACCAAAGACAATGAGGGAATCAGAGCACAACCCAACTATTCTGTGACTCCAGCTCCCAAGGTTGGGTCTGCAACAAGGTACAGGTTGTAGGGCCCTGAATGTAATATGCTTCCTCTTGGCATTTTCAGTGCAGGATTATTTAATATTTTCATTCATTACTTGGATGATGAACAATACAGCTGCAAAATTTGGTAGTTACCTGGGAAATGCTGAAAGCATTCTGGGAAACAGAGTCAGAATTGTAGGACTAAGGGATTAACAGCATTGCTGAAACTGCGGTTTTAATATTGAATTGAATGTCAAAATTGAAAAATAATTCCAATTTATGATACTAATGATAGGAGCATCACATGAAAAAGATGGTAAGATTTATTCTGTTCGTAACTAATCCTAAGGCTGCACATTATACCCATGTTTCAATACAGATGCAGAAAATGAGCTCAAAAGAAAACCTGAGCAATCTATAAGAGTTCAACAACGAATAATTAAAAAAAAGGTAAAGAAAGCTTCAAAAAAAGTTAACAGCATTTACAAGAATCGTGCCTCACCACTGCAATATCCATTGCAGGAAAAAAAAAAACAAAAACAACTAAATCACAACAAGAAGCTTAACAGGTTAGGAAAAAAATTAGAATAGTATTAGAGGAAATATGCTACCTCTAGGGATAGTTAAACAAGGGATTAGGTTATGGAGGGGTTACACAAATCTCCACTGATTGTTTTTAAGACCTGGTAAGAAGAACATGTCAGGAATGGCCCGTACATCTCTCTCTGGCTTGACACTGAACTGCACACTCACACATCCAGTACAGGGCCTCAGCACAGAGCGATGACCTCCCGAGATCCCCGTTTTCTTTCCTAAACTTAAAGGCTGCACGAGTTTAGGCTCCTGCCAGGCGACTCAGCAGGTGACCTGACTGCTCCTTAGAGCTCCAAGCAGGCTTTTGATATCTCTCTTTTCTAAATAGCCCAGGCAGGCTGTGATTGACAATTTTCTCTTACATGAAGCATGCTACCTTAAATGTGGAGTACTCGGAATGATCCGCCAGGGAAATGAAGTCAAAGTACAGAGAAGGCAACGGCTACTGATCCCAGGAATCCAGTCCTGGAAAGGAAATCACAACTGCCAAACTGGGCGAGGATGTACATCCCATTAGTACCTAGAAATACACTTATATTTTCTTTTCTAGCATCTCCAATAAATAAACCTTAATAAAAAGAAGTATTTAATAAAGTACTTAGCGAAAAAAGGAGGGAAGGTTTGACGTTCCTAAGCTTATTTTCACAGCGGTATGAAAGGAAATGAGGTAGAGTCAGAGCTAATTCTCCTTATATAATTTCACACGGAATGATTAGTTCTGCCCCAACAGTAACAGCTTTCCAGAGGGTCCTACTTGTTGCCAAGATTGCATACAGATGCTCTAAGTGTAGCTTCCCTATTCTCCACTGACAACCAACTTAAAAGGCCAATATAATATTCATTTTACTATAGAATGAAATTCACAGCATGAATTGTGAAATAATGTCACAGCTACCACGAAACTGCAGTTGTGTATTGGGGGCTGTGACTTTTAAAAGTTTGATACGGATTCATGGAGAGGAGCGTGCAGAGCAGCTTTGTGTTTCAGCAACATCCCGTGGCCACCAAGGATATCCAAAAGCTGTGGCTGGACAAGGAGAGGGCAAAGGCACAGAGGAGCACTCATGTCACGTGCCCTGCTGAATATTTTCCTTCAGAAGGCAGGTTTCAATCATTACTGGGTTAATGCCCCTCTCTCTTAAGCCTGATTAGGACAGACATTCCACATGCTGAAGGTGCTGGAATTCCTAAGTCACCTGGGTCGCTTCTGGGTGAAATACCAATTACTGGGAATTCATCTCAGCAAGGCCCACAAAAAGAAAGCCCTAGAAGACACCCCTCAGCCCAATGGCGAACATATCACGCGGATAATCCTAAAACTCTTCACAAAAAAAAAGCTTGTAATAGGTATTAGTACTGTTATAAAGCATTGCAGTGCTTTGTGTTTAATCCTTGAATAGACACTGGTAGAAAAGCCATACCCAGCTCCAAAATTTCTACTGCAAATTTCAGCTCAGCTACTATTATTCCTGGTTTTTAAGGGATTTATATATTTCAAATATACAGAACAGTAAATTTAACTATCAATGAAAAATTTAAATCACATGCCAAAACGGCATGCAAAATAATAGCATACGAAATTTAAATGTGCGTATTTTGCAGTTTTTAGCACAACCATTTGTTTTACAAAAGACCTACAGATTAAATACAAAATACACTATTAGTTTTAGGCACAAGAACAACCAATTTTTTATGCCTTGCCAGAAATAATGAGTAATTAGGCCAGCATCACCCTGCAGTCATTTCCATAAATCTTGCCTTTATATTTAAATCACAAGAAGAAAACTGACTTAACAACAAGAGCATATTTCTCATTGAAGTCTTCTTAAAGCAAGATCAGGATAAGAAATTATTCTGTAAAGTCAACAAGTTGATGTTATTGTTTATTTGGAGAACTTTAACACAGACCAAACACAAAGGTGTACTCAGAAACGTGCTGTATTAAACCGCAATCAACCAGGGGAAAATTTTCAACTGGGAAATCATAAAACACAGAATTTCACAGGATCTTGATGGACTTCTTATTTAGCAAAGTCATCTCACAGCATATTCCTTGTGTAAACCTTGAAAAGAACCGGAATATAAAAGATGCAATATGTTCAACTACTTGTTGAATTTTTGGTTCTGGGCATATTTGTATGTGAATTAAAATATTAAAGCAGAAAGATACATAAGAAATAAAATTCAGATTAAATGAGGAAGATGTGTGCTCTGGTCATTGTGTACTTCAATTAACATTTTTGTTTTAAAATGATGGGAATTATGGCACTTCTGAGAAATCACTTGTTTAATTATATATACTAGGCAAAATACTTAAAACATTTTATTTTCATAAAGCAACAGGGTCTTTATTTATATTTTATTTACAAAGGTGTCACCTGGTAAATAAACACCAGTAAAAAAACAGAATCAGGATTTATACAGTCACATACTCCACAGTAAGATTATTAACACACAACTCTGAGGTTAGCTTTTTTTCCTCCCCCAAAACCGATTGGAAAGAACAGGAAAAAGTGGGATATTTTTCTAAGAGGTGGTCTAGAAATGGAACTAAGCCACACCACCACTGCTCTGGCTAATCACCCATTCCGAGTTCTAAGCATTCCCAACCATTTCCTTTTGCATGTATGCACAAAAGTTTGTGATATTCTGGAAGTTATTCCACGCAATGGCTTTACAACAGGTCTGTTTCTAATATGTGTATTTTATTAAGCTTTAGGAGGATTAACCAAGAATCTCGGTTCTTGAGGAAAATAAGGCACGGCAACAGTGAGGTCTTCAGCCTTTGTTCCAACACTCTTGGCCGCTGAATCCTGCCAGGGTGAGTCATGCCCAACATGGGACATGGATTCCATCCCAGGAAGGAATAAAACACTGCATCATATTAAATCTGCATCCAGTTACTTAGGCGTGAACCCGAAGGGTGTGTTTTTATCTCAATGACAGCTTCTAAAAATGACTGTGAAAGAAATCTTGCACTCTGGATGGTGTTTTATCCATCAAGACCATGACCACCACACATTTTCTGTTGCCAGAGGCATGGCCAAAGTGACTTTCTTAAGAATCACTGTTGCACCTCCAAGATGAAAACATTCCCATGGTATTTAGGGCAATTTCATACTTGTACCACTGGGCATCAGTAACACAGACAACCTGCTGCACAAACAGGCATTGACTGCCCAGAAATAATCTTGGAACAAAACTGGAAAACAGCATATGAAGCCACACTGGTCACACTGTTGTAGAGCCACAATACATACAGATGTTTTCAGATGCAAAACTAATTAAATTGCCGTTTTTTTGGTCACCCTAACATTTTTTTCACAACAATTCAGCAAAACTACAATTCAGCAAATTACATATGTAAGAAATTTTGCACGTTTGATTATATGCAAAGCTATATACACAAATATTTAAATCAAAGTTGCTTATCCAAGATCTACTTACTTCAGGATTTATGTATCAAAACTCTTTGTGTTCTTTGTTTTGACCCTAAAAAAATAATTATTCATGGGAGAAAATACAAACCACCCTTAATGCCTGGCCTTGCCTGTTTTCCTCCAACTTTCTGCATTTCTTCATTAGTGTTACATACTTCACTGTTAATTTTAGACATTCCTCCAGTTCTCATTTGGACATCAAAGAGCTACACATACCCAAAATACCAGCAATCTGAAATACTGGCTTCCCTACTTATTGTCATTTGTAACTTGAAAAGATCTTTGATTTCTTGCCTACAGGAAATACTGCCGATCAAAAATAAAACATATATATGCTCCCATGGATTCCTATAGATGGGGTCCAGGATTTAGGATAATAGACTGGAGACATGGTTTTCAGATTTACATTTCTGACTCTGCCTGGTGCTTCACACGTTTATTTTTCCTTTCACATCTGACACGCAGCAATATGGCCAGCTAAGGTGTACGTTTAAGACATCCTTTGATATAAATCCATGGAGAAGTGAAATTCACACCAGGTTCTGTGTCCTTGCAGCACTCAGGCCCCGCTTCCCCACCGATAACTGCTCCGCTTACGGATGGCTGGGGGCAGCCCAAGGCCGGCTCTCCACAGCCCCTTGTTAACAATTCTGCCACCAAAGATTAAAGTGATTTTCCTGCTTTACAAACTTGGTACAGAACATTTCTCACGTACAAATAATAAAACAAAACAACCAACATGATGGACAGTCTTTTTTTCTTTTCTGAAATGTCTGCTGCATGAATTCCTAGCAGCGCTGAGTTTGTATTTAGAGTTGCTCTTCACTTCTGCGATTTTTTTTTGTACATAGTACAATGTACAGTTTTGTTGTACACTGTACAATAGTACATTACACAACTAATTCCAAACAATGAGAGACTCACTCTTGCTCAGCAAACCATTTGCTTTGGTTTTGTTACTACTCCCACTACACAACAGCTCATGTCTCAAGCAGTGGAACAGACAATGTTAAGATGATGTTCTTTATAGCAGTATTATAAAATAGAATCATTAAACAGTTCAGGTTGCAAGGAAACTTAAAGACCATTTTATTCCAACTCCCTGCCATGGGTAGAGATATCTTCTGGTAGACCAGGTTGCTCCAAGCCCTATCTAGCCTAGCCTTGAACACTTACCACTCCTATAACCAAGAATAACTCTCACACCGCTAAAAATTTTCAGTGTATTTCCCTACAACAGAACACAACTTAGTTCACACAGGATTGTATATGTTACATTTGCGAACCCAATTTTTATAGAAACAGCAGTTTCCACTTTTATTTAACCAGGTTACATCTCAAGTCTGTGGACAAAACTCCCTCATTGCAACAGCTAATCCAAGACAGTATTCCACATTAAATATTTGCTCAACAGCTGCAGTAGAAATGCCCCATGGCTCTCCCAGGCTGGACTGTATGTGACTGTTTTGGATAAATGTATTCTGATATTATGAAGCCAAACTACAAGAAGTACAGATATTTCACTTTCTTTCTGTAAATTACAGTCCAGCTAACAGACAGTAAGGAATTTAAATACAGCAAATGCTGCCAGAACTATTGGCCTTCTCTATGTCAGGAAGTGCTTGGTGTTATCACAGCTTCCAACAGTCATTCAGGTTTTGCACAAGGAGCTGATTCCAGGAGCCCGGAGTGAAGGAAAGTACACTAAAAATGTGCTGGTTTGACGATAAAATCATCTATTGCATCACTTTCACCAGTGCAGGACATTGCTCAGAGACCACAAAACTTCACTGCTCTGATAAAAACAGAAAGTAACAAACTCAATGCTGTAAATTAGGACAGAGGCCTAAAATACTCAAGGCATGTGGCTCTGAGCTATGGGCTCAAAGCAGTTTGCAGTCACAGGGTGTAGAAAACATTTATGAAAAGCTAAACCAGGACCTTTCTGTTTTCATATTCTCAAATTTTATTGAGCAGGAATGTTTGAGGATAGTTTATTGCTTTTACCGGCCACTCTAAAACGGGCCTCCAGCCAGCTAGGTCTTTAAAATATGTCTATATCTCTGGTTTTAAAACAACATTAAGGAAGTTGTATAATTTTTACACTGGAGTCTGAGTGACTTAGCAGCAAAAGTGACAGATTTCAGCTGTAAGACAGGCACTTTGCAAGCTATGGGCTCCACTTTTGCAACAGCACCTGTTGCACTTGGTATTGATGCTAACATAGGCAAGAGATCCACAAAAGTTAATTATCAGGTGTTTAACTCATGGCACATCCCAGGAGAGTCAAATTCAGGCATACCAGAAATCAAACTGTGCATTTTATCAGCTGAGGGAGGAATTTGGTGCTCTGTTTGTAAAGTACCAACACTCTGAACTGATCAGTTTTCCTGCCAGGTGCCACCGTCGCTGTCATCCATTTAAGAGGGAAATTGACCATAAAGTTTGCAAACAGATCAGTGACAAAACATACTTGCATACTGCTACAGCTGTAAACATCAAGGTGTTGACACTATATCGAGAATACCCTTCACTTCTTTATATATACACAAACTCAAAAAAACAGGACTGATTTAAAACCCTGTCTCACCTTAATTGATTTGTGCAACCTGGAGTCATAGTATTTAAACTGATTTTAGTACACCTGGACTTTTCTTGAAAGGGGAAAAAGATGAGGCAAGAATACAATCTACATGAGGCCTTGAAAGCCTCAATTAAACTTCAATATAGTACTTTGTATAGAGGCTCTTTACATAAAAACTCTGTCATGGCTAAGATTTAAGGTTAACCAGGTTAACAGAGTACAATAGAATAGTTCTATTGAATTATACCAAGCCATTGTTATAACTCACACTAAAATCTGCTATTTGACGTTACCTGACTATTGGGCTCAACTCTGAACCATAAACTAAGCTTCTAACTCTTTCCTACACTTCTTAAAAACACTAAGTGCATGCTTTTGCACCTTAAAAGGTTTCTCTCCTCAAGTCTGCTACTCCAGTCACTGCAGTCATGTGCTAAAAGATTTGTGCAGACCTGCCAAGTCCCATTCATCCCAGACACACTTTCCTAAAGTTAGGATGTGTTTACAAAGTATATTTAAGCAGCTCCTCTGCTGCAAAGTGTTCTGTTCCAGGGCATACTTAGCTTGTAATAATAAAACCAATTTCCTAAAATCCACACATTTTGTGTAAGTAGCACTTTTAATGTTTTTGTTTTCCAAGCTTTTGCTTGATGGGATGCCAAAGCTAAGGGTGCAATCTTTCCAGACAGCTTCACCAGCAGAAATGTTCATATGCATAAACATATTAATTTCGATACTTGGAATGAAACTGGGTTCAGATTTTGCCTCTCCCTTTAACTGCTCACAAAAAAAGCAGCCCCTGCCCTGCCCACCTTGCATGTCAAAATGAAAGAGCAAAAGAAGAGTGTCTGTAGGGAACAAGCCTCCCCGCGGGCACTTTGACCGCCCGTGCCGCGGCGGTGGCTGCGGCGCGGGGCCCCGCGGGCTCAGGCCCGGCCAGGCCGCGCTGCCCGCCNCCCGTGCTCAGCGCGGCCGCAGGTGCCGGGAGCCGCGGCGGGCGGAGCCGGCTCCTCTGCTCCCATCGGTTCCTCTCGGCTCCCCCCGCCCAGCGCGGCGGAGATCGCCCGCAGCCCTCTCCGCCGCCGGTCCTGCAGCCGAGCGCCCGCCCCGCTGACCCCTTCCCTCCCTCCCGGCTGGCGCGGGCGGCCCCGCTCTCACCCCACCCCGAGGGCGCTCACCTCTTCCTCCTCCTCTTCCTCCTCCTCCTCACTCCCTCCTGGAGACCGTCGGCAGCGACGCGCCGGCGTCCCGGCCCCTCCCTCAGCTCAGCGCCGGCCCCCCCTTCCGCCCCGCCGCCCGGGGACCCTCCCTGCCCGCGGGCACAGCGGGACGCGCCCGGGGGCTCCGCCGGGGACAGCCGGGCTGCTGGAGCGGGGCGTGGGGAGAAGGAGCCCGGGGCGAAACCATGGAACGGGAAACAAACCGTGCGAGGAAAGCGACGAGCCTCTTTGCTAGAGTTTTGGGATCAGGGAGGGGTGGGAGGAATAAATCGCAAGGAGTTATGCACTAGGTGGGCTAAATAAAAACAATTCGAAAGAAGATGGTTTTCTGGGAGAAGTAGCTGAAAAGAGTGACAATCAGGGCTGTTGCCAGTTAGAGTAGGAGGTGTGTGTTCTTTCTGTAACTCGAGCTTCTTCAGGTAGTGCAGCTCCTGGAAGAGGCTCAGCAGGGGTTATCATAGAATCATCATAGATTCATGAAAGGGTTTGGGTTGGAAGAGACCTCAAAGACTTCCTTGTTCCAATATCCTGCCATGGCCAGGAACACCTTCCTATTAGACCAGGTTGCTCCATCCAAGCATCATCCAGCCAGGCCTTGAGCACTCATAGGGATGGGACAGACGCAGCTTCCCTGGGCAACTTGTTCCAGTGCCTTACTCCCTTCTCAGTAAAGAATTTTTTCCTAATATCTAATCTAAACCTGTTTTGTTTGAGTTTGAACCTGTTACCCCCTTATCCTGTCACAACATGGTCTTGTAAGTTGTCCCATTTTTCATGTGAGTTCCCTTCAGGCACTGTAAAGTCACAATGAAACCACCCCAAAGCCGTCTCTTTTCCAGGCTGGACAATCCCAATTCCCTCAGCCATATCTAAATGGAGAAGTGCTCCATCTCCCTGATCAACCTGGTGGCCTCCTTTGCAGGTGAAATTGTTACAGACAAGCGTAACAACACTCTTTTTGCCCACGCTGAGTAACAAACCTTCCCAGCAAAACTATTTTAGAGGAGAAATGTTTTGTCACACTGACTCCGTTTAGTGTGGTGTTATCTCTGATATGTAGACAGAAACTTTTTTTTTTAATAGGAAGTCAAAATTAATAACACTTAATGGAGTGACAAAGCAGTATTTCCGAAGAGTACAGATCTGAGAAGAATCAACACCAGTAACTTGAGGAATTATGTATTTTTTTTCCTACTCAGGCTAGTCAGTGATTTTGAAAGAGTGACTAGAAGGCTGATTTGCATGAGAAATACCCTTAGGATAACACAGTGCTTTGTTTCACAAGTTTTTGGGTTCAAAAATCCTGGTAAAGCTGTTTTCCAGTAGCTTTCCACTGTCCTGCACCTCTGAATTCCTCACACTACAAAGCTGTGGAAGTGTGAAAACTCACAAAGGAGACAGTTCTTCATGGGTTTTACCTAGGCAGAAGCAGTAAGACATGAAGATCTTTTAATATTTATCATGCACATTATAAATAATTTTATAAGCTTGTATCTTTCAGACAGGGTGACAAATGAAGAAGCCTCCAGTCCAGCTGAATAATTTGCCCCTGGCATGTGCTGGAATGCAGACAAACAGGATGTTTTATCCCCAATTTATGGATAGAAAAATTGAGGCAAGGAAGTGAAGGCATTTATTTTCCAAGTGCAGAAGTGCTCATTTGTAAGCAGGCAATTTAGTCTTGAACTTTTTTTTCCCTTTTTTTTTTTTAAGGAAAAGGACCGTGTATATACAGTTCCCATTGAAACTACACTTGAGGCACCCAAGCAGAAATACTTTGGCCATATTCTTTTGGGGTCCTGCAGCCCTAATCCCATGTTCTAATTGGCCAGTAATCTGTGGACAGATATTGTAACAGTTCCTTTAGAATATTTTTCTACTTCTCACTCATTTGCATACTAATGGCATAAAAATAGGCACTTCCTGCCAGTAATTAGTTGGAGCCCAGAATTTAAAGAAAGAAAAACACCACAGCATTATGGTAGATGGATGGTACTGAGGAAGCTGCAAAAAAGAGTCACTTCTCTGGAGCTCAGAAAGTGCCTTTAATAGAGTTCAAGGCTGGCAACTCTGTTACCTCTGTGTGACAGGGATTAACTGTTTGCTTGGCCTAATAACTTCGCCTCTAATGAGCCCCTCTACCTTTTTTCATGGCAAATCACTTGATCTGTCCTGCACCCAGTCTCACTGCTGTAAAATGTTTTTTCTTTTTTTGCCTTTTTCCCAGAAGGAATAATGCTGGCAGTGAAGTCTGTGAGTGGAGTTCTTGTGGATCACCATGACTCAGACCAGCACAGAGGCTGCTCAAGGGTTCCTTACCTAATGAGGCGCTGTGGAACCCATACCACATCAAATCATGTGAAGTTCTAGGTTAAAAGAGCCCTTTAGGAGCTGTAAATATGGGGTTATTTGATTTCTCACATGTAGGCCATACACTTGACTGCAAACCAAGCTGGTGATAGCTGGAAATTTTCCTCGTCTGATATAGCAACACAGGTAACTTTGGGTTTATATATCATAGAATCATGGAACAGTTTGGGTCAGAAAGGACCTTAAAGATCACCCAGTTCCAAGCAACTTCTGTGAGATGTGGTGAAAGTTTATTTTGCTGCTTTCAGTCTCCTAAATTCTAGAGATCCTTAGTACATGGAGCTGCTGGAGTGAGTCCAGCGGAGGATACAAACATGGTTGAGGGGCTGGAGAATCTCTGTTCTCAAAGAACCAGGGCATGGATCCAATAAAGGGTGTTTGTGCTGCTTAAGACTGAAAGCTGCAATGCAGAGTAAATATTTGGTTCCAATAACAAGATCCAGAATCATAGAATGGCTTGGCTGGGAAGGGACCTTAAAGACCATCCAGTTCCAGCCCCTCCTGTGGTGGCCAGGAACACTTTCCACTATCCCAGATTGCTCCAAGCCCCATACAGGCCTGGTCTTAAAAACACTTCTAGGGGTGGGGCAGACACAGCTTCTCTGAGTAACCTGTGGTAGGACCTCCCCACCCTCATAGGCAATAATTTCTTCCTAACATCCAATCTGATCATACCGTCTTTCAGTTTAGAACTCTTCCCCCTTGTTCTGTCATTCCAGACCCTTGTCCAAAGTTTCTCTCCAGCTCTTCTGTAGCCCCTTTAGGCACTGGAAGGGTCTGTAAGGTCTCCTTGGAGCCTTCTCTTCTCCAGGCTGAAAAAACTCAGCTCTCTCTATTTCTTTTCTCCACCTTTCTTACACCTTTTTATGTTCCCTTCCCTCCATCCATCCCACTTTGTTGCTAATCTTATAATGTCAAACATGTGCCAAACTCTCTATTACATTGTGCTGAACTTAGAAGTGAAATTGTGTTGCTTTTTTTTTTTTGAATCTTGAAAAGCAAACCTTGTGAAGCTTGTATCCAGCAGAACTATAGTGCCAGAAAGAATTTTCCTGAAAACTTTGAGACTGTAGCTTATTAAAGCACATATCCTTAAGATGATTGGGTCTATTCCATTAGTAGATTTATAAAGCGTGCAGACTGGATAAACAACAGTGACAGCTTGGGGAAGTGTATGCACCTGTTTATTAAAAAGACGTTAACAAGGGCAAATCTAAAATAAGAACATGTACCACAACCCAATTTTCAGCAAATTTTTATGCGTGCCTACACTTAAGGTTACCAATGTTATTGGCAATTTCTCTCTCTCTTTTCTCTCTCAGAAGTACACGGCAACTGATGAGCACGGAGCATCTGTGGCAAAGGAAAAAAACACCGGCTTCAGATTTTGAGGAGCAAACATGACCCTTTCTTTTTCTACTGTTTTCCACCCACATTCAGTTAGTGTGAGAGAAGAAAGAAAATTTAAAAAAAAAAGAAAAGAAAAGCAGAAATATTCTCTTTGCAAGGAAAGACTGAAGAATATTGTTCTCTCATTCACAAGCAAGCGCTTTCATCACCTCTACTTTCATTTTGCTCTACATCATAAGTGACAGCGAGTTTTCTATATTTTGCTGGTATAACTTAGAAGGGGTCATGATTCTAAAAGTTCTCCTGCAGAACAGAGTCTTCTGTTTGGATATATGCAAATTCTATGGTGCTTATGCCACTTGTACTTTGCAGATAGGTATAAGCGTATGCAAAAATGGAGGTTATATGTGTACACGCAAGTTTTCAGAATTAATCAGCCAAGAATGTACAAAAGCTACAAATGCTTTGCTGAAATTTGGCTCAAAATAGATTTATGAATTAGCCTGTTACAGCAGCTTTTGCTCAAGGCTGATAAATACACTCCATTTTTTATAAATAATTAATAACTTATAAGATTTGTGTGATGATGGAGATAGGAGCAACCTGGCCTACTGGAAGGTGTCCCTGCCCATGGCAGGAGATGATCTTTAAGGTCCCTTTCAATTGAAACCATTCTATGATTCTATGATAACACTATTGCCCCAGAAATGCATTTTAACAATATATCCCAAACTTGGGGGGACCTGATGGTACTTTTGCCTATTCAAAATTGCTGTAGTGGTATTTTTTATAAGTATAAATTGCTGTCAGCCTGGAGCCCCTCCAGGATTAGATCTTAATCCCTAAAGATATGTAAGTGCTACCACCTCCTTTTTAGAGATTGAAAACAGGAAAGTGCATGGGTTAATAACTGAGTAAATAATTAAAATTTAAGCTCCAAAATTGTCAAGTGTATTGCAAGCACAGTCACAAACCGTTTGGGGAGTCACCTTCATGTCAGTCGTTGATGTGAATATTTTTGAAGACTAATCAAAGGCCTGGACCTGCCTGAGTCCTGTGTTTCAGCATATGGCCAGGGTACAGAATATGTCCCTCAAATACATCTGATTACTTCTGTTATTATGAACTGAAGGAAAGGGTCCTTGAACATTTCTCACAATTCAGCAGGCAAAAAAAAAAAAGCAACGTTTTACTGCAGTCTACCTTTTACTAGAGCTGGGTACAATAGGATGTGATTATTTTAGGAACATTAAAAATATCTACTATCTTCCTCCCATGCTAGGTAGAATAGTAGTCTGAAGTAGTTTTGCTTTGTAATT
Source organism: Anthoscopus minutus (assembly GCA_013399455.1). Taxonomy (NCBI): domain Eukaryota; kingdom Metazoa; phylum Chordata; class Aves; order Passeriformes; family Paridae; genus Anthoscopus; species Anthoscopus minutus. Next base: position 412,987 of record VWYI01046392.1, on the reverse strand, counting down.
TTCTGAAACGAAGAATTCTGACTTAACCAAACCTCTTCAGAAGGAAGCTGGCTGATGTTATCTTACTTCCCTCTTTTCTTATTGTGGAATTGTTGAGAGAATGCCAGTTGTTGCTACTTGTCATCACAACTTTCTAGTTCATATTATTGCTCATTAGAGGCAATAAATGTTAACCAGCAGACTACTTAAAACTGACCAGTGTGCGGAATTTGAGTCTATAGGTAATAAAATGAAGACATTGTAAATCTGGGTTTGCATTCATTAGTTGCACACACATATAATACCTACCTTCTGAAAAACAATTCTTCAAATAACAAATCCTCTATTTATCTTCATGGTATTTGTTCAACAAATTTTTTTAAGATTTTTACTTCTTGGATGTACTATACAAGGGAATGACTGTCTCTACTTCTCTTTGAGGGGATTGCAGCAAGAAAGACAAGGTATTGCCAGAAGTGAGAAAACAGGGAATGGCAGGATGAAATACCAAGGATGATGATACTTTTGGCTCCAAACAGGCTTATTTTGCCCCACATGCACAGTATTAAGAGTGTATAAGGTACCAAGTTTGCTGAACTGGGTGAATGGATCCTGAGGCTGGTCCTGCAGACAGTGGATGTGTTGAGGGATGTGCACAGGTTTCAGAGCTGCACTGGGCTCACTTGCTCTGCTAGGAATGAGCTAATGTACACCTGATTCCTCTCTGGGGGAAACTTTGATTCTGGGTTTCAAAGGGGACCCTCTCAGTATTCCTAATGATTTTTTATGGCTACAAAGCTTGGTAGTCCTATAGAGTTGTTGGGGACTCTGACACCAAAGAAGCGTAGCCTACTGAGCTGGAGCAAAAGACTTCATACCCCTGCTGCCCACTACTCAAAAAGGCAATGGTAAAAGTACCCTCCCCCCACCCCAAAAAAAGAAAGTCAAGCTCTGAGAGCAGATTAACAAAGCTGTTTGCTATTATGGACAAAAGCAGCAGGGAAAAAAAAAAAGGAGAGGAAATGGGCTGTATTACTGTGAGTTGGCACAGAAATGAAATACCAGGCTGCAATTTATGTATAGTAATTGTTCACGAGGCATTCTTTGGGTTTTGATAGTGACTCATTGTGTTCTTTCTGACCTTTGATGTACAGGATGGGCTGCTAGAAGACAGAGGAAGCCACAGTAAGAATATAAAACTTTATTAACTTAAGATTTTGTTGGTTTGTTTGCTTTTTTTTTATTATTGCTCATTGGTAGCTAGTATCTCTGGAAAAGACAAACAAAGGCATTTACCTTGAGTCCTCATGGGTCTTGCCATCTCTCCCAGGCTTTTGTAGCTGAACAAACAGTTGAAAAATAGCTTTGGTTTTAAAAAGGAAATTTGCAAAACAATTGGTTGCTGACGTTGATTACTGAGTTCTGAAAAATAAGATAACTGATTGCAATACTATTGTGTTAGTAGTCCAGGTAATAAGCAGTATAAGCCCTGGTCTATACAAGACACACAGAAAAGTTCTCAAGAAGATATTCTTCTGAGTGAATGTTTTACGTTTTAAGGAAAATTATGGAAAAAAGCTTCCACAGAGCCATCAGAGTAGACACAACAGACTCTTCAGCACGGTTAAGTTCCATTATGTAAATCCACTGTGATGTAAGCCAGACACTGTCAAGTTTGATACGCCCCAAATTTGACCTAATTAGCCATTTGGTTGTTACTTTTTTCAAAGCTTGTGCAACTCAGCTCAGTTCAGGATATAGATGCTAATTGAACACGTAACCTACAGGTGCTAAAGGATCCTTACAAAGGAAGGCCTATCCTATTAGGAATGCAAGTCAAGGCCCAGGGTCATCAGCTCAGATGGTGGGGATGGGAAAAGCAATCCCATCTACAGCTCTCTTCACATGGACATGTTATTTCCAGGAGTGAAATTCAAATCCAAGGTAAACCAATGCAATCTAATAGAGATTTACCAATTGAAGCCACTCAGGCTTCAGGGAAGGAACATTGCTTTAACCTTTTAGAAGGCTGGAACACTGAGGCAAAGCCTGAAGTGGTTTACTCTACCCCCAGTAACAAACACACCCCTGTGCAAGTCACAGCTGAAATTTTCTCTTGTTCATAGACCCATCATGTGGCCTGTCGGTGCCTACACGCTGCTGCATGACTTGCTCCAGCTTTGCCTTTCACCTTTCCCATCTCTGTCCATGTGCCCCAGCCTGAGATCATCACCTTTACACTCAAGTCCTCTTCCCACCCATTTGCCAAGCAGGAGTGCAGTAACCTTTTGTCATGACTACACCTTGGCCCAGATGCTGCAGTGTAAACACTCTCTCTCCTCTGCTGTTTCCCTGCAATCCCCAAACCAAAATGAAATGAGATAAAAAGAGCTGCACAGCCTCTGAGTTTCCTGGCTTTTATCTTTTTATACCAAAGCCTTTGTGTTAATTTTGCATAGCTATTTTTACACGAGGAATAATATCCTGAATTACTGCTATCACGTGCACTTCAGAATCCCACCTCACCATCCTCAAGTCATCTGGCAACCTGATAGTGTTTCCTGCTCCTTCCCTCACATCAGCGCTGCAGAGAGCTTTGCTAAAAGTTTCACATCTGAAAAAGCAGATGATTTGGCAACACCTTCCTATAGATTTTTTTTCCTTAAAGAAGTGTGCCTGTCTTTGAGTAAACTTTTCTTTCCAACTGTTCTTTTTTGTCAGCTTGCCAGCTCAACTTCTAGTATTGTTCTGCAGAGATTGCTGTAAGGAAAAATGAAAGAGAAGAGAAAGGTAGAGAACTGGGGGAAAGGGAAAAAGGGTTCAGAGGGCATTTAAAGCCTGGGGAGCCTAGCATGGAAAGGGAGATAGGCTTAGGAAACAGGGAATAAAATGGTGGAATGAGAGATAAAACAAAAACATAAAGGATAAGGGATTAGAGAGATAAGGAGTTCAAGAGATGAAATGTGAATAAAGGAAAACAAGAAAAATAAGGATGAAAGGAAAGAAGTGACAGGAGTAAGACATGTAAACAATTAACTAGGAAAATATTCTGTTTATTTTAGTGAAAGAAAATTATAGTATCTTTATTATTCTCTGGTTTAGTAGTTCAGAGGAATTTTTCAAACTAAAAGCTGACTCTTGGGTAGTATTACTGAACAGATGAATAAAAGCCTTCCAGTTGTTGAATTAACCCGTTCTGATTTTTTTTTAATTAATATGACATTCAGACATTTAAAATTTTGGTGAGAAAAGCCATAAGAAATATTAACCACTGCAATACAAAGTGCAGATCTGGAAGAACTCTCCCCAATATTTTCAGTTAAATCCATCAGCTCATTGATAATCACTCCAGAGCAGAGTGGCACACTGCAGATTAATACAAGAGGTGAAGTGAACAAAAATATTTAAAATCAGTGCTGAGTTCAAGTTTCAGCATTGCCCACTGACCAAGAGAAAGTTACTCAAGGTCACCATTTATCTGTGAAAATATTTCACATTATTTGTTTTCCCATAAAGATATTTATCAGAAAGTGTAATCAGGTCTCAGTTTCTAACTGAGCTGTTCACATAGGTCACATAAAGTGGTAGAACCCAGATAATGTTGCTTCTTTTCCCTGACTGTCTGAGCACATTTCATCAGGAAGCTGAAATTTTGTCAAACCCACACTGCTTTTTGCGGTTTTTTCACAAAAAACTACACATGCCTATAAGTCTAAAGTCATCATCAAAAAACCCTAACAAAAGCCCACGGTTTTTGTGCTTGACTCTGGAAGTCACCAAACATCTATTACTTTAAGCCATCATCCCTCCCTTTGCACTATCCTTAAACTTGCACAAAATAGTTCCAGTCTATAAAGGAAGATATTCCTTGAGGTCAGTTTCTTGACATACACAATTTTTTCCTGCCCATGTAGCTCTAAAAGCTTATCTCAGCAGGTCTCAGGCTGCTGAGAAGGTTTCTGAAGACAGAGTCAGGATGTTACACATCCCTTTTCCTCACACTTCATAGGACAAGAGCATCTACAGAGAAGACAAAACAAAGTCTCTAATGATTGCCAGTCCCAATTCTGGTGCCATCCAGGCCTATTAATTCTGTCAGAGGGAGAGGACTCAGGATTTAAAGGTTTGTTTCAATACAAATCATGAGTTAGTCGATGGAAAACTGGATTTACTTGAAAGCAGAAAAACCACATTAAAACAATCCTAAAACAACCTTGTTCCAGCCCTGTGAACCCAAACTGAGCAGCCTAAAGCACCTAAGAGCTGTAGGAGGAAGTTGTGCATTTACAGAAGGACCCAAGGCTTATGTCCTCTCCTCAAGTATTTGAGGTACTGCAATGAGAAACCACCAGTAACAAACAGCAATTTAAACATCCTAAATTACATTGTGTAAAGTCTCAGCTTGCCAAATGCCTGAATGAAAAAGGATGTGGAAGATGGGCTCTCCTTCATTCTAATTCAACCCAGATTCTAGGATTATCTGTTAAAAATAGGACATCTTCTATTCTCTAATAATAATAATTTTCCATAGACAGCTGTTGATGTGCCCATAGGTTCACAATAGCTCTTTTTGCAGTGGATTGTAATAACAACTTCTTCAACCCAGCCTTTGAATTCAGAGCTGTATGAGCTATTCACAGTGAACACTTTAATCAGTGAATTTCAGCTTTTATTCTGACTTTGGTTTGTTATAAATGCTACACGCAGACATTTGATATAAATAAACTTTGCCCCAGTGATTTGTTCACAACATGTTTTCGCAGCGGAGTTTCAATATCCATTATTACCATTGCACAACTGCTCACCTTGGCTGACCAGGGTTGTTTGTTCTGGGAAAGAAACAGTCACCAAGAGGAAATCCATGTCGTGGGGCCGTGATGGTCCAATGGATAAGGTGTGCTCAGTTCAAGTTAGGAGGAGCAAGATCACAAGACTAAAGAGGGTTTTAGGACTATTTTAATATTTCCCTTCCTGTTCCCTTAACTCAGACCTTGCTTGTAACATCGCTAGGAGAACAAAGAGGCCACTTGAATGTTATAGGCTGAGGTCAAATTGAAAATTAATGATCTCTTATCACATTCAGACAAAGCTCCAGCTGCAAAGGGTGGGGTTGGGTGCTTTTCTGGTTTATTTAATAGTCACTGAATCAAGGCTCTGAACAGGGCTTGCCTGGTTAGAGCTGCTAAAGATGAGCTCACATGCCATTTTCTGAGTCCCTCAGCCATGCTCATGCCAGAGCCTGGCCTGGCAATCATTTGCATGACTGGTATCTTCCAGGAGAGCAAACGGAGTGCAAGTTTAATATCTTAATGAAACAAATGTTAGGCATTTGTTTTATATGAATAAAACATCTTTGGCATAAACCACAGTGAAAAACAAATTCCTAAAAGGTTGTAAATCAGAATTCAGCTTCCAGGGTGCTAAAATGTGTGTGTGAAAAATTATGCTGAAGAGCCAGCTCTATCTAAACTAAATCGTTTGGCAGTGCCCTGTCAGCGCGGGAGAAAATGGATGTAATGTGCACATATGCACAAGGAGTGACTCAGAATGATGTACAAGTGTTACTGTATCTACTCCAAAAGAAATACCTGGAAGTCAGGAAACATGGCTCCACGGTTCAGCAGATTTGTCTGAGGATAGATGTTCTGGTTTTGAAACTTTGGTTTTTCCCCAGAGTGCTGTAAAGATGTCTCATGCAAGCAAACACAGTCTGGGTCAACCGATATCTCTGGAACTATTGCACAAGCTATAGTTTTATTTGGTATTTATGGCAGAAGAGTTTCAGGACAACAACGTGCCCACTGGCAGCTTAAGGACTAAACAACAGATTGATATCCATAGGTCCTGGAGCAAGACCTGCAACCTAAACACATCACATCAATCTGTGTGTAGGTCCAGGCATTTCCTTAAGGAGTCATGACAGTTTAATTGGCTATGAATGTTCATATAAATGAGTTTTGTTTGGAAGAAGGGCGGCAATCTCAAATACTTGTACCAATCTCTGTTCAAGCAGAGAAATCATCTGAAGTCTCCAGTTTCCTGTTTATAAGAGTTTGGGCTGCCCAGACAAAACAGAGCAGCAGGAACAATAGCACAGGGCTGGGATGACTCTTACGGCACCTCTGAGACCGGGTTGTCTCAGCTAAAGGTAACATCTCCCTGACTGACAATCCCAGAGCTGGAGCTGGAAACCTCAGGATGACCTAGTGTGTGTTTGTGAAGTCTGAGCTCCAATGTAACATGAAATGGCACCAGAGAGACTTAGAGTGGTTTGGCTTGGAAGGCACCCTTAAAGGCCTCTAGTCTAGCCCCTGCCATGGGCAAGGACACCTGCCACTACCCCAGGTTGCTCCAAACCCAATCCAAATTGGCCTTGAACACTTCCAAGGTTGGGGCACCCACAGTTTCTCTGGGCAGCCCGTGCCAAGGCCTCACCTTATTCACAGCCAAGAATTTCTTCTCAATATCTAGTCTGAATCTACCCTCCTTTAATTTAAAGCCATTATCCCTTTGTCTGTTGCTACAGACCCTACCAAAACATCAGATCCAATCTTTCTTGTAAGCCCCCTTTAAGCACTGAAAGGCCCCACCTTTACCCATCCATTACCCTACTCTGTTTTAGTGTTTACAGACACAAACTGAAACACAACCTTGGGGCAGCTACTGTCGGGCTATTGGTTCTCAAGGGGGTGTGCTGTGATAGCCTGCCCTTTGGAATCCTTCCAGGAGGGAAGAACATATTTTTCCAAAGACAGTGTTGGGCCTTGGTGTTCATTTGCTGGAAAGAAGTCCGGCTCTGTCAGGTAGAGTGATTGAGGTTTCTTGGAAAACGCCGATGAGGAGGCTTGCGCTGAGAAGACAGAGAAATGATGGAGGACCTTGCCAGAATAGCAGATCAGATATAACTCTCTTGGTCACCATGGTGAGGAGGGAACTCAGCTCAAACAGAGCAGCAGACTGTCTCCCGCTCACTAGACTGTGATGCTCGGGTTCATCCTACTGAAGGGCATCTGTGAGACAGAGCTGAGCACCACTCAGGAGCTATTACGTAGTAGGTTGCAGTGCTGGCAAATGTTTTCAATTTTTTTCTGAAGTGCCATTTATATCTGACTTTCCCATGTTCTTCCCTGCTGCTACCCCAATGTAAACAGCGCGGGGTCGTACAGGAACCACTCTCCCTCTCTCCAAAATGGTAATGCTGGGGATCTGAGGATGACTAATCTCTCCTGTTTACAGTCTGCTAGCTGTTTGAATCCTAACATAACTTAGATGACAGGGTTTGGGAGACTGGAGAATTACATGTTGCCAAGCTACTAAGGAAAATCTAAAAAAAAATTAAAAAAAAAAAAAAGACTTT
>VWYI01046392.1:390249-405606 GCA_013399455.1 Anthoscopus minutus | reverse complement strand
CTGGTAATTTCCCTCACTCCCTGAAACATCACAGTCTGTAGTTCTCATATCCTGCTCTTCCCTCTATGTTTAAGAAACACCTGATATATTTACCTTACCCATCTAGGACCTGAGACCAATTTCCAAGATGCCTACAAGATGAAGAAGAGGAAGGCAGCAGAGATAGTAACTAGATCGTGCCCTGGGCTCACTAACCTTTAAACAGCTGTGTTGGTACAGGAAATTTGCTACAGAAATTCCCAGCTTGGATATCTAGTCCCTTCTCCACACCTGTAGCATCTGTATGTAACTGCATAACCCTCATACATGTATTTATATATATATATATTTAAAAGCCAGCTGCATGTTCACTAACTGCCTTCAAAGCTGTCCAGTGAGCCCTTAAATTATCTCTTTAAAAATCCTATTGCAGTTACATACCACTTATTTCAGCCTGCATTTAAGCCCATTAAATAAATCAGAGAAGATACACAATTCCACAAGCCCTTTTAATCACAAGAAAGATACTGGCAGAAAATGGTCGTCTGTCTATAAACCCAAGCTGAAAAAGTTATATCAGAAATGAGGTGTAAATTTTTAAGATTGCACATAATTCAGCTGTTAGAACAATTTAACATTTGGATACTGCACATGGGATGTGGGATAATTTTTGTCACTTGAAGTCTTTGAAATTGGAAAACTTCCTAGAAGATATGTTCCAAGTCAACCACAAGTGACTGAGCTGCAGACTCAATAACTCAAAATTGAGGTGGATTGTGTGAATGTCTGTGATCCATCTCACATAGGATGGGAGGCTGGAGAATTGTGATGGCCTCAGAATCTATGAAAACATTTTGTCTTTTCTGCTTGGTGTTTCAAAAGGAACTGTCTCAGCTCAACCAATTAATAAAAGATTAAAAAGGTGCCATCAAATGAAACTGCAGACAGTTAAAGATTGAAGGTAGAAGATGGATATACCCTACAAAAAAATGAGGTAAAACAGCAATTAAATAGAATTATCCTGATCAATTAAATAATGAATCACATTCCAAAGTTGATAAAATTTTTATTTGAGATTCAACACATGAAGTATAAGAATTCAAATAGCTATGGAAGAACATAAATACCCAATTTGAGAATATATTCAGCCAAGCAGCTGTCATAGTAACCTTTGCAAATAAAAGTGCTATGGAGGAACTTCACCAGGGAATACGACACTAAGGGGTGTATTACTTCATAAATCTGGCATTATTACTCATCTTAAATGGGAAAGATTTGACAAGAATGGGAAAATTCAGCTGTGCCAGCCTAGCAGGTGTGTGGGAAAGAACGTTTTCAAAGCAAACCACAGTGCTCTTCAACATTGTGCCCTTTTGGAGCTCACTGGAATGAGTTTTACCTAATGGCATCTATTTTGTACCAGCCAGTGACTTTTGACTCATTTCTGGAAAAAATTACATGTGGCTGTTTATGGAAGTTGTTAGTGGAACAAGATCTTTCCTTGATTATACTTGTCATGGATTTTTTTTTTCCTTTTTGGCATAGTAAACTAAAGAGTGTTTTGTGAATGATTACTTTATTAGTGCATAATATATTACTGAGTAATATAAAAACATGGCCACATCATTTTCATGGAACTGCAGAATCCCAGATGGGTTTGGGCTGGAAGGGAGAACATACAATCCCACTCCTTGCCATGGGCAGGGACTCCTTCCACTATCCCAGGTTGCTCCAACCTGGTCTTGGACATTTCCGGGGATGGGGCAGCCACAGCTTCTCTGGGCACTCTGTGCCAGGGCCTCACCAGGGAGCAATTCCTTCCCAATATCCCACCTAACCCTGCCCTCTGGAAGTAGGAAGCCATTGCTTCTTGTTCTGTCATTCCATGCCCTTCTTCAAAGTCCCCATCCCGCTCCCTCAGAGCCCCTTTAGGTGCTGGAATATAGATAACATGTAGAGGAGATACAAGGAATTTAAGCTGAAAAGCAACTTCAGCTACACTGTCATGTTTAAAAGCTAAACCAGGCCTTGCCTTGTCTCCATCTGTGCATGGGAATGAAAAGGCAGAAAAATCTGCCTCTCTCTAGGAAACTATTCCAACTGCTGTCTGTGGTATTGTTATCAGAAAATGGAAAATTTGTTGCAGTAGGAAGCAAGGAGCTGCTGACTGCAAAGGTTTGGGCCCCTGTCACAGAACTGCTCCAACAGGTAGCGTTGGAAGCAGAGGTGGGCAGGTCTGATAACCAGAGGTGCTTCTGAAATTAATAAACATTGCTTAATCTGGATACTCAGAGGTGAGAAGAGACAATGGTTTTCCCTTAGCACCCTTCTGTGGCAAGAAGAGGGTTTTGCAAAGCATGAGTTTACATTCAAAACCAGCAAAACTGTTCAGGGGAAAAAATTATATTTCTAAGGAAAACTACAATGACATTTAAACAAATAGGAAAGAAAAACCTTCATTCACAGTATTGTGTTTTGGTACACCCAATGGAAGAGTATCCTCTCTGGATGTTGGTCCTGCACTCCCCATCCCATTTTGACCTCCACACTGCCTTATTTCTTCTTGTGAAAATTGCTGAAGTTTCAGTAATGTATTCATGCAAGTCCATTTCCTGTTTCTAACAGAAAATCCTGATAAGATTGGTAAGATGACTGGCAGTTACTTCCACATTTTTTTTTCTCTATCCCTGTTTTTAATACTGAAATTACATCTTAACTTTTAACTGAAATATGAAACCTAAGCATTTAGCTGATTACAAGTTTAGACCTTCTCTAGTACCTGACCTCTCATCCTACACCATTTTGTGTTGTTCTTACCAGCATTGATTTTGCCTTAGCTTATGCTGTGGCCTAGGGATTTTTTATGCCGTAAAAATCTCAACTCCTCAAACTTGTCAAGGCTGACTTTTACTCTGGGGTAAGGTACAGCTCCTTTTCCTCCTCTTTATAATCTGCCAGAAGAGGCAGACATTGATCAATAACTCCTCCCAGGGAATTTTTACTACAGTTTTATTACACTTTGGTCAGTTGATAAAAATAACCACATTTCACTGCTTTGGTAACCTGAATGTCTTCATGTCAACCATCATCACACCTGGATAATGGGCAATTAGTTTTTAATATGGTCTGACTCATTCTCTCTCTTATGATCTCCATTAAACTCTGGCAGAGAAATTCTTCAGTGCTGTTTCTGGCTCTTTTAAAGCTGGGGTTTTTTTTTTCCTTCCTTGTGAATAATATCCTACACATTCTAGTGCATGTGAGTGAAGATCTGTCATTTTAAAAGGATTTCTTGATTTAAACTTATTATTTCGTGAAATCTAGCTTCATCTTAGTCCAGCATTGGCTGTAGAAAAAGCAGCCAGGTTGGAAGGAAATTAATATAGAAGTTAGAAGTAATTAAAATTCAGAGTTGGCTGGACACTTGTGAAAAGTGCAGATGACTACCTGTGCCCACATATGCAGTGCATTTGTCTAAGTTACTGGTGTGTGAAAAGCAAGGAACGGAACGAAAGCTCCTCTTGCTGCCATAACTACAGCAGATGCTGCTTGATGCCTGCTGAAATTCAGAAATATGCTCTCATTCTTTTACAGCAGCCTTGTCCTTCTTCTTGTGCCCTTGATTTCAGACCTCTGACCTTGCCTTTCTTCTGGCATCCTGTAACAAACAAATCTGTGAACAAGTAGGTGATCCTGTAAGAATCCAAGTTATTTACGAGAGAAGATGCTGGTCAGACATGCTCCATTCATGGCAGTTTAAAATTCTCTATTTCTGCCTGAATTTAATTAATAGCCTTGTGTTTAAGATGAAATGTGTTCAATTTGTGCATAGTGTAGGGACTGTCACACTACAAGATCAGTTACATACATAGCAATACAATTATTATTCTCTGCTGACAAATGTACCGTGATATTGATAAAAAAGCAATAACTTCAATGTACATGTCAAAATCTGTCCCGATAGCTTATTACAGATTGTAAGATGAACATAAATATCTGATGTTCAGCCTGTAATATTCATTTGTACCATGGCAGATGAAGGTATGGGCTGAAGAATTAATTTAAAACACAATACCAAGTCTCTGATACTCACTGAGCCTAAGGTATGTCTGCAAGCATTCATGGAAGTATGGACGACTATTTCCCCAGCCCAGGACCCGGCTGCAGAGAACTGCTGATGTTCAGTTGCTTAAACATCTTTAAGAGTTCCTGAGATCTTCTGGTTCTGGCCAAAATCCACCAGCTTCTCCATAATCACCTGTCCATGCTTCCAAGAAGGGGGCACAGCTCCTGGGCTGGGCTGTCCCATTCCAGTTCCCTCCCACAGAGAGCCAAGGGAAGAGCAGAGCCCCAGTTTAGGCTTTCCCAGGGCAGGAGTGGGTTGTGGGCTGGACTTTTATGAAAACAGCTTCTCTCACATTGACACATTTGCTTATTTTTATGCCTCTTTTTGAAAGGAAATTGGGGGCACGGCCTCAGAGAGGTCTCACTTCCTCCTTCATTCATCAGCTTTCTTACCCACGTTTAGAAATGCAAGAAAGCCAGTTATGAACTTTGGAGACAAACCAGATTAAAATAAACCTGTTCTATGGCTGTGGAGTTGGTGAGGATGTTGAGAGGGACAGAACTGAAGTACTGGCAGAGGTGGTGACAAGTCTGGGAAGCCACAGCATTCCCTGTGTGCTGCCCCATAGGCTTGGATATCCCAATGAGCTGGCCAGATAGAGCCAAACCTCCTCTTCCTTCTCACAAGGACATGACCACAAGGGCCTTTGCTTGAGGATTTGTGTGGCTGAAGGGGGTTTCCCACCCTCCTCAGGAGAGGAGACAAAAATGTGTTTGTTTTACTTCCCAGTGCCTCTTACCTCTGTTTTGTGCAGAGGAAATGAAAGGTATAGTCAGTGATGGTAATAGTGATTTATTCTGGTGTTAAGGCTTTTTAAAATCATCATCTGCATGATCTTTTCACATAGTGCTTTCAGTTGATTACAACTTTTTAGTGTTTTCCCGTTGGCCCTTTTTTCTTTATTTACTTTTTCCACCTGTTAAGCTACATTTTCCCAATGAAAAGTAGCCACTACAAAGAGTTTGCTTTCTTTCTTGTTGTAGAGACCCAGTATGACCAGCAGCAGCAGCAGCAGCTTCCTCAGAAGAACATGGATCCACATTACTCTAGGGAAAACGTTTCCCACCTTTTCACTCAGATGTGGCAAAGGAAAACAGAGAGGTCAGTGTTTAATCTTCAGTTATAATTTTGGATTTCAGCTGACTTCATAATCAAGTCTATACACATAAGAAGATTATTTCACTAATAAGCATTTTCCTGTGTCATAGTACAGGCCTAATTTCTCAAAGAAACCAAGATTTCATTGTGAAAAGCAACATAAAGTTATCCTGCACCAACATAATTATCCTTGTTGGCAGTCCCACAGAACAGGAAGGTTCAATTACATCTGTTCAACAATGGAAGTCCACAAAAATTCTGACATCTATCATCTGATGTGCAAGATAACGGAAACTATTGTGCCACATTAAAGCTGAGATATAAAGAATTTGGCTATATGTAAATGGCAAAATACTGTGACATTCTCTTATGAGCAGTTCTATGCAATATTGTCACCTAATTCACATTTTAAAAACAGCAACTACACCCCACTTACTTTTATTTTTCCTCCTCATTCAGCTGTACTTCAAATGAAATGTGTCATTTTAATTGTATTTATATGGGCACAATTGAAGCATTTTGGGCCGAAACCCCATCCTTCTCCTTTTGTGACTCAGCTGCCCTATATTTGCATCCTTTATTTTCCCAGATTAAAAAAAAAAAAAAATCATCATACTGCAGACCAACTCACTGCTAATTGTAGTCTCTGAAGAAAATTAAGATGCTGTAATACACCATTAGAGTCTCTACAGTTTGTATTAGGCACTAGGATATGTTTTCCTAATTAATAGTTCCTTCAGTGTCCAGATTAAAAATAGCTGTTAAGGGCTCTGGGTAGATGATACAGCAGTATGAAATAGCATCACACCTGTCTCCCTCTTGCAGCTTCCCAAGTGTAAGTAGGAGTCAGAATTTCCCTCCTCATTAAATAAAAACACTGATAGATAGGACATCACTTGGCATCTCCAAAGTGCTATACCTAAGACATACCATCTGCTACGAAGTTGCAAAAACATAGCCTGAGAAAAGTGGGACATCAAGGTGGAGCTTAATTTTCTTTAGTCAGTTTTCTGTCTATCCTGGACTTGAGTGGGGATGGTGCCGGCGCGGCTCACGATGCCTGCAACTACAGCAAGGAAGTACAGCTGGGAATGCAGCCATCCAGGAACAGGGAAATTCCAGGGGAAACGGGGAAGCTGCTCCCCAGAGGGACACGTTTTTAGTAACCAGGAAGATATTACTTTTGAAGGTAGCAGAAGTGACAGCTTAGGGCTCCCCTGTCCTGGTGAGTGCTCTCAGTGCTGAATTAAAAGTTTCTTTTGCTTTCCCTTCCCTTTGTCACAGGAGTTATTTTAGGAGTGCTGCAAAGTGCATAGAGCCTGAAGTGGAGCTCAGCCTCTGCTCTGAGGGCTGTGAGCGCTTGCTGCAGCAGGAGATGGAAGCTTCAGACTAAGGTGACCATAAATCCCAGATGTCCTACTTGTGGGAGAAGTAGGACAGAGAGACATGAGCAGACACCCAACACCCTTCCTTTCTGCGCATCACTAGATCCAGACCTTGGTTTCAGGCTGAAAAAAAAAAATCCTGAAAAATCAAAGTGAATAAAAAAAGATGACTTTCCAGCTGCATTTGCAATGGCATTTTTTGGGCACTCTTCTTCAGCATTCTGAGCACTGTGAGTCTCAGTCAGGTCCCTGAGAGCTGGAGACAGAAATATGGGAACATTCCCATCTGCTCGCAGACAGCCTCAGTCTTTCAGACATCCAGCAGCCCAGCTGGAGACACTGCTCTGCTCAGGTTGCCAAACAAACAGACAATTGGATAAAATCTGGGGGTAGAAAAAGTGGCTCCATTTGGAGTAACAAGGTCATCTTGGTTCAGCAACACGATTTCCTGCAGCAGCAGGTCTGGCATCAGCAGCCACCCTGCACAGCTCCAGGCAGTGCTACCTGTGTGCTTCTGAAGGCCACTCATCTTCCCTCTCATAGAGTGATTCAAATAAAAGACTTCTGGCACAACATTCCTACCTCTCCACTTTAACACGTGCACCTGTTCTGAAAAAGCATCTCTGATGTGCTGCTGGCTACAGCGCAGACACAATGCACAATAGATCGTCCCCTGGGCTCTTCAGAAATTAATGAGTAATGGCTTTAGACTGAAAGAAAGGGAGTTTAGAATAGATATTAGGGGGAAATTCTTCCTTGTGAGGGTGGTGAGGCACTGGAACAAGTTGCCCAGAGAAGCTGTGGCTGGCCCTGGATCCCTGGAAGTGTCAGGGCCAGATTGGATGAGGCTTGGAGCAACCTGGGATTGTGGAAAGCGTCCCTGCCCACAGCAGGGGTGGAATGAAATGAGCTTTAAGGGTCCCTTCCAACCCAAACCATTCTGTGATTCTGTGATTTGCTTTAGATGAGGAGATGGAGCTTTACACACACAAGTGAGGGTTTTGGCTCTGTGCTCCTCCCACAGGTCATCCTCCTGCTCCCAAACAGTAATTTGACAGCCACGTACCATGACTTCAGTAACACAGAAAACAGCATTGCATTTCCTCAAGCAGCTTAACACTGTTTAATTGTGCTAATTTAACCCAGGTGGTCTCTGCAGCAGCTTTTGCCTTAGGCCTGAAGAGAAGCAGGGAGGGGAAAGCAGTGAATTTGCTACATTTGTGCATGGCAAGAGCTCAGAAACCCCAGTTGAGATGTGAAGAAACACAACGTAGCATTTGCATGCTTTATAACAGCTCCGGAAGCATCAGGGGAAGGAAAGCATCCCTTCTCCATGGCGATGCCAGTCAGAGCACTGGGAAACACCCAAGGTGCTGATGGAGGAGTTAAAAAGTCCTGTAGAGGCTGGGGTTGAAAGCATAACAGACAGAGTCTGTGAAGATCATGTTCCGAGTGTGTCTTTGATAACAGGATGTGTTTTCCAAGCAATGCAAACATCAGACAATTTGTGACAGTGTTTTACTGCTTTCATTGTAAAAATAGAATGCCCATTAGCAGCCTGTCTCTACTCACCTGAGCCATTTTTAACTAAAGAGCAGGCGTGCAGGGGAGTTTCCACCTGCCCAGGACAAGGCATTGATCTCCAGCATCTGAAACGAGGGAAGTTTTGCTTGCCATGCAAGAGTGGGTAGGATCAGGGTCATTATGGGGTGGCCAAAGGCTTGCCAGGGACAGTGAGTGTTTCCTAATGATATTGGAAGTGGCTTTTTAATTTAATTAAAAATTGCTTTTTAATCTTGCCATCCTTTCTCCACGAACAGAAGAATGTGATGGTGTCAGGTGTAAGTGGAAAGCTGGAGGGAAGCCACACGCCAGGGCTGAGCCCCACCTTCCCCACCCTCAGGTCTCAGGGGCACGTGGGCTGTGTGAGATGGGAAGCTCTTGGACTGCTCCTTCCTTTCTTAACTTCAAGGGTGAATAAATGACTCATGAAGCACAGCATTTAAGCATAGACGTAGCAAATATTCCAGGTTTTCCACACAGGAAGAAGATGGGAACTCTTGGTAGAGCTCCATTTCTAGCATCTGGAAAGTCATAGGAGACGCAGAGTGCGAGAAAACATGCAAACATCATTAGTGGAAAAAAATAAGTGTGCTTTTTCCATTTTTCTAACCCAGATTCCATAGGTGATGGAGGGACTTTTTAAGCCTAACTACCCCTTTAAGAATGGCTAGAAACACCCGACAGAGACTTGTAATGAAATAACATTATTTATCAGTATTAAATATAGATAAACAAAAATGAGAAACAGACTTAATTGAAA
Source organism: Anthoscopus minutus (assembly GCA_013399455.1). Lineage (NCBI taxonomy): Eukaryota > Metazoa > Chordata > Aves > Passeriformes > Paridae > Anthoscopus > Anthoscopus minutus. The sequence goes on along the minus strand of VWYI01046392.1, from coordinate 396,695 downwards.
CCCTCTGTGAAATCTGGCTAATCAGTTTTCATTTCCAGGAGGCTTTAACTTGTGTTATTTAATTTATTATTTATCTGTTCTATTTTGATTTTGCTTTTCAGCCCCTGCACTGGGCTTTGGGCTCTTTAGAAACGTGTGGTGTGAGGCTGGAAGTATCACCCTGACTTCAATCAGTCCAGTACTTCTCCCATGTTTGATTCTTGCTAAGGCTTTGATAAACTTAATGATCACACAAGGGTTCCCCTAACTTCACTGCTGACACCAGTCTTGAGTCCAGGCACACTGCAATGTATTTTCTTGACCACCAGAGTGATTTTCATTTTGGGTCCAGTTTTGCCTCCATCTCATGCAAACACGATGCCATTTCACTTTATTTCTTTAATTTATAGGCATCAAAGTTGCTGAATCAGGAAACTGAGGTTATAGCTGTTGAAGAAACGAATCCCACGCCGTGACAAACTGCTTCTTCGGCAGATTTTCTCTTGTTCCTCATTCTGAGTCATTGTAACACATTTTAAAGGCCAGAGTTACATCTGAAGCTCTTGATGGTGAGAGCTGAGCCCTTTCTTGTGGTTTCTGGAGGCAGACATCCCCCGTCCTGGGTCTCTACTGGTTGCCAGTAGCAAATGATGTTTAATTCGCATCGCGGTACTTCCTGTGTCACTGGAGCGTGTGACATTGCCCACCAGAACTGAGAGTGAAGTGGTAAAATATGACTGTGTTAATTGAATTCTAATTAGCCTGACAGTGCTACTCATCTCTGCTGAAGTGTAGCTTGCTGGGATTCCACCACTTCACGGAGAGGTAGGGGAAAATTCAGGGGAAGAAGTAAAATTCCAGGATCAGGGGGGACAAATTGTTGAAACTGGGTAGAACAGATTAACTCTGATAGCAATTAGCCCTGTGCTTCCCCAAAAATCAAAATATCATAGTATCTATGGCATTCAGGGTGGTGGTTGGAGGAAGGAGAGCATTGTTATCTCTTTAAGATGCATTTCTGGACCTATCCATCTGGGCAAATATTTTCTGCCCCAACAAAAATGAAACTCTGCAATTGTATGCACAAATTTAACCTCACAATATACCTTGAAGGTAAGGAATTTAGTTGATCCCCATTTTACAGGCTGGGGTCATTAAATGATTTGTCCAGAGTCACTGTGGAAAATCCCAGCAGGAGCAGAGAGGAGTTGTGGGTCTGCAGTGCTCCTCTCCAGCTCAGCACAGAAACCTCAGGACACTTAAGGAATTATTAAAATGTTAAATGAGTTGAAATGAAAGACTGTCCGGAGCTGGAGCCATCATTTGGATTATTGACTCAGTTCTTTGAAAAATACACAACTGCAGCAGTATTATGAGTGCAATTACAGCCAATGGAGAATTCTCAAATGAAGGGCAAATCAAAAGGAAACCATCTATGTTTTATATTTCCGTGGTTGCTTCCATCTCAGCAGTGATAGAGAGCATGCCTGTGCATACATATCTCAGACATATGTTGATTTTTGTGCTTGTCAGCGAGTTGGTCTCTGAGGGAATTCTCCAGCAGGGGTTATGCTGAGATAGAGCAAGAAACAGGGCAAACAGCTCATAGGCTTTAAGCTCTTCTGTTTCTCCTTGAGATGGGAGAGGAGCGCCTGTCCTTATCCTCTTCCACCCACCCTCATCCTCCTTTCACACCCAGAATTTCCATCCTTTTCCTCCTCAGGAGCACTCAGGAACAAATTGTTCAGGATGGAGGGAGGTGGGCACAGATGTGACCACCTGCTGCATGAGCCTTTCTTCTCATGGGCTTTTAAAAAGGCACTTCATATTTTAAAGAGGAGGAGGAAAAGCCAGTGGCCTTTGGTGTCACTGAGCACTGACACAGCTGGAGCTGGCCGGGGGTGGCAGGGTGTTATTTTTTACAGGTTGGCAACCAGACGCTTGCTGCAATGATATACTTTTTTTTAACCCCCTTCCAGAGATTGCCTGAGTGTAGATGTGCCAACACGGGTTCTGGTTTTACCACAGCTAATTCTCTTATTTCAAAGAGCGGAAATATCCTCGGACAAATCTGCTTTGTCAAGGTTGAAAACGTTCCACACCACAGATGGTGACCATAAGGTGCAAGTGAGTTTTCAGCTGAACTGGTGACACCCTACCCATTTGCTTCACTGCTGAAGATTTTAAAACTAGTTTTTGTTACGAGAAGCTGAGTGAGATACTTCTCTCCAAATGTCTCTTCCTCCTGTTAGCTCCTCGCTTCCATATTCATGGCACTCCTGCTGCTACTAGCACTACCATGCGTAGCACCTACTGCAAATTGTCCAGTTCCTGTTGTTAGGATGGCAGTTCCCTTTGGTTTTTGAAAAATTCATTAAGCTAGGGGGTGGAAGGGGCAGCACAATCGTGTTATGGTCCAGCACCCTATTGTAGGAGATGTTTGTCCCCCAGGTGTATTGCCACAGGACTGCTCACTGGGGCTGTGACCAGATGAGTACCTCTTCTTTTATGCAAAGGCAATGGGTTCTATTTAGATGATCAGATATGTTGCAGCACAAAAAAACCCCGCCAAAATTCCGTGTGCAAGGATATTGTGGGGAGTTTCCCAGCAATGGTTTGGGGATTTTCAGGCCCTTCGAACGCCGTGTGAGATTTTTCTTGTGGACTGAATAGAGCCTGGGTGGGAATGACGATGGCAGCTTACAATAATTGGTGCCATGCTTTTCTCATTCCTCTTAACCAAGGGGTTTTATATTAATATGAGAGAAACCCACCTGTGGTTGCCAGTCTTGGTTGCTGTATTTAATTTTTCCCCTTTGTAAATTCCCCGATTTCATTGTGATGCCTCTGTTACCATTTTGTGGTGCAGTTATTGGTCCTCACTTCTCTTTTGTCACTGATTAATTCCTCTGCCAAAGAAAAATTAAGTTTAAAGATAGAAGGGATAAAGGCTGGCTTGCTCCAGATGCAAAAAAAAAATGCAAGTCTAAAAGGAAGCCTGATTCTCTCTCTGGCAAACTGAAACAAAAAGTAAAAGCCAGTGGTGAGGTCTTCTCTCCCCAGGAAGCTCACCTTCTTTTTTCCTTGCCTTTCTTTAACTAGCTGATTTCAGGGGGGTTTGCTAGCAAAAGAGCAGCATGCTGGGAACATAAATTACTTTGACTTCATAAGGAAGTGGTGTTAAGTATTAAATGTGCTTTGGGGCAGCTCCTGCAATTCCTCACCCTTCTCACTCGTGCTACATCTTTTTCAGGTGAAAATTTCTGTATACCTCATGTCACCATAACTCATGTTCATTCTCTAACTCATTCTGGGATAAAATTTAATGTAAGCAAATGCACAATCCCCAGATTGGACCTGCCACATGGCTCCCACAAAGAGAAGCCCAGAGGGTCCTCCTCACTCTCCTCACAGTTATCAATAATTGCATCAGAGTGATTTCTTCTCCTCTGACATCTCTCCATCCCATTTCCCTCCTATGCCTCCAGGCCTTGCACCCCTTTCCCTGTGCTGCTCTGTCTCCCTTTGGCTTCTCTGCATTCCATCCCACCACATCACTTCCCATCTATCTCCTCTCCTACCACTTCCTATCACAGCTTCAACCCTGCTCCCTTCTGCCTCCCATGACATCCCTTGTGTTCGTTGCATTGAGCATCATCTTCTGCACTTCTCATTCGAGACCTACCATGGAGTTGCCTTCTTTACCTTTCATTTTCATTCATCTGCTGCCTTTATAGGCAGTTTCCAAGCTCTTTCTTCAAACTTTCTCCTCTCTGTTCTTCAATAGGTTAGATTGAATGATCTTAAAGGTCGCCTCCACCTAGTGATTCTGTGATTCTGTGATTCAAATCTATCCTTTATTGATGCTTGCAGAAGAGTTGACACTAATTTGGTCATACCTCTCACACTGACCCATTTTCTCTCATGTGTCACTTGCTCTGGTTTTATCTGGCGTTCAGCATTACCACAGTGTCTTAAAATGTGCTTGGAGTTTTCATATGAGTTTTGCTGTTACAGAAGGAATGCAATATAGAAATAAAAAACATCACATGATCAGAAGAAGCTCACAATACTGAAGGCTGGGACACATCTTTCTTCTGGTGGCTTCAGTGGGAACAACACTGAAGCCAGCAGGATTTTTCTCCTCAGTGCTGCTGTAACTTATAGTAGCCCCACCTGAGCCTTCTGCCTGTCAAATGTTCTGCTCTTGCCAGATCAACAGCAAATTCTTAGCTCTTTTGAGGCCCACCTTCTTCAAGCTCATTGACATGATCTGGTTAGTGAAAAGAAGAAATATGGCCTCTGCACATACTCAAAATAACCATATTAATATAAACCCTGAAAGTATTGTAAATAGGCACTTCCACTGCTTCTGGAGACACGCAAGTTATTTGCCATCCCTTATAAGGTGTGTAATTTAAATATTTAAAACCCTGAAATAAATTACTTATAATAAAATTCAACACTGTAATACTTCTTTGAATATTTTAAATCAGATATAAATTGTTCAATGAAGTTGATCTACTCTTAGCATACTATTCAAGAGATTTAATAGTGCATGATTTAAATGTATGATACTCTTCTGGTATATTGTATGGCAGATTACATGGATTTAAATAGTCCTGGTTGGGATGAAGGTGTCATAGCTCAGGGTTTCTGTGGTTTGACAGACGCATCTGCTGGTCCAGCAATACTTTCTGTGCAGTGCCTGATGATCCTAATGTGAGGGAAGCTTAATTCCCTTACAGCAATTGTCAGCTGGCATAGTAGTGCACATTAAGCACATTCTTCCAACATATATCTGTGACCAGTTTGAAGATGCTTTTTACATGGGGGAAGAATTAAATCTATATTCAATATATGTTACTAAAAACAATGTTAGTGCCATCTTTTGGGCAAGATTTTAAAGCACATAAGTCAAGAAATTTGATGGTCTAATTCCACAGTAACCACTCTTAAGACCATTTGCACAGCTCGTGTTTTCCAAGAGAATATGGTTAAGACAAATGAAAAAAGCTTTACAGGGCTTCTGCTGTGATGTTATTTTGGGTTGCAGAGCAGTCAGACAGTATTGGAAAGTAGGACTTTTTAATAGTGTGTGGTGGTGTCACTACTTCCAACTTCTGACTCATCAGTAACTATTGCATATTTCTCAAGTGGAGGATTTTTTCCAGTAACTTGCAGTTCTGAATGAGTTTATAGTGAAGCGCTGAGCCAATGTTAACTCTGAGTAAAACAACAGCTTTGATATCATCTACATTCATTCAGTTTTGCTTTTTTCTTCACATATTCTTCAGCTCATTGGGAACTTATTAGTCAGATTATTGGTTCTTTTCAGAACTGAGCAGGCCACACATCCCAAATAAAGATATTTTAGCTGTAAAACAGAGCTATTGCTTTGGTTGATAAATGAAAAATTTGGGATATCCCACCATTTCTTTTTCTTAGGAAGAAATTCTTTACTCAGATGGTGGTGAGGTACTGCTAGGGGCTGTCCAGAGAAGCTGTGGATTCCCCATCCTTGGAAGTATTCTAGGTCAGGTTGGACAGGGCTTAGAATCAACTGGTCTAGTGGAAGAAGAATNCGTTCTAAGATTCTGTGCATTTCTAGTGTTGGCCTTACACAATGGGCTCTCTTAGGAAAAACAGGACTGGTTCACTAAACCCAAAACTGATGGTTATCTATTCCCTTAATCTCTTACTGTCTAAAAATTACACCATATGCTTAATACCAACACACAGCACTTTATTCTGGGTATAAGGACAAGAAGCGAATTTTCAACTAAGGTTTAGTTAAGATCTTATAGCTGCTTTGGATTTCATTTTATCGGCTTTGATTAATGTACATATATTTTTAAGTCTCTGCAGCTCAGAATTCAAACAAACAGCTCATTCTATTTATTTATGAGATTGCATCATCACACATCTGACAAATGCAGTTGCTGCATTTGCAGCATTGTCGTGCATTTATTTGAACTTTCTCCCATGTACATGGGATCACACATTCAGATAAACACAGCTGTGTTTATTTCAGGCTGCACAACTCCAGATTGTGGATGTATGTCTACAGCCAGTGGACTCCACATGCACTGTTCAGGAGTTTCAAATTCTTATACCTGCATTATTTGTCAACTAAACGTCCGAAGGCTTGCATCTCATTTAGAGCTTGTACAAAGGGAGGCTTTTTCATCATGTGCGTCAATAATATTTGCTGAGTAGTTTATTGGGTAAAAATATTCAACAATTTTTATTATGAGTTAATACCCACAGACCCATTTGTCTGGACACCTACACATTAACGTTTTCATTTGTGTCTTGAACTTACAAACCATCGACTGCAGTGCTGTCACCCTGTGATCATGGTGCGTTGTTCACCAAGGCTCTGGTTTTGCTTTTACTGTTCAGGCAAGTAACATTGCTCATGTGGACTGAAGTCAGTTGTTTAATGACTTCGCTCTTTGCAGATT
>VWYI01046392.1:360249-385249 GCA_013399455.1 Anthoscopus minutus | reverse complement strand
TAGCTCGGTGGGCTCTAAGTGACCCTTTTCACGGGCTTCCCGCTCGGCTGCTTCCCTCTCCTCTGCCTCTCTCTTACAGTAGGAATACCTGTGATTCATGTGCTGTGAGTAGGACCCCGAGTGCGAGAAGCGCTTGCCGCACTTGTCGCACTGGTAGGGCTTCTCCCCGGAGTGCAAGCGCGAGTGCTCGATCAGGTGATGCTTGTGTTTAAATGCTTTCTTGCAAATCTGACACTGGTGCGGTCTTTTTCCTGCGAGGAAGGACAAGAGGACACAGGGGTTACAGCAGCACGAAGGAGAGGCTTCTTCACCCCTTCTTCCCCTTCCACCCCCTAACATACTCAAGCTACACAACTCTTGAATCACTTTCTTCTTCCCATTGAACCACCCCACTTTCTTCTTCCCACTGAACCACCCCCCTTTCCTCTTCTTCCCACCAAACCATCCCACTTTTTTCTTCCACTGCAGAAGCAAAACAAAGAAACCCAAAACCAGAACAACAACAACAACAACAACAACCCCATATTTATGCTACAACTTAGGGTTTGCAGGGTGTTGATTGTAGTAATTTTACTCAAGCAGCTCAGGATAATAAAGAAAATGACTCAGAGTGCATCAATGGAAAACTGGCAGCTCTAGCGAGCAGCTGACACCCATGAAAATGTTCGAAAAATATCCCTGTTTATAAATAATTCTGCTGACAGCATCACATACACGCCGTAGTTCTTTCCCCGCCTCGCTGAAGAGATTAGCCCGTAGAGAAAGCCTTTGTTTCTTAAAGTTTTCTTTTGTTACATGGCTGATGAATAGCAGGAAGCCAACACCTTATCTCTGTGCCTTCACCGGTGGTGCCACACAGCTGCAAGCCAACCACTGGCCAACCCTTCCCCACCTGCAGCACCCCCAGGTAAGCCAACATGGATTCCCTTGGGATGCTCCTGACAGGTCTGGTGACAGCAAGAGAGAGCTGAGATTCGCTGAGTCCATAGGGGGTTTTGTTGCTGGCAGGAGGATCTGAGCTGGACCCACCCCAACCCACCCCAGGGGGACCCTCTGCCAACCCTTGCCTGCAGGAGGAAGCCCTCGAGGACAGAAAGATGATTTTCCCCCGCCACGTGAGCAAATACAAATACATACATCTGCCACAGAAGCATAAGGGGTTTCTAAATAAAATGTTGTCAGCCACTCGCTGAGTGCTAAAGTGGTGTTAAGCTGCAGAAAACAGTATTTCCTTTGGCATTTCAGACAGTTTCAAACCAATGTTTGAAACTCAAAACCAGTGCCAAGCCTAAACACATCTGGTTGATCCCAGGCCACAAATAGCACAGGAATGCCTTCAACACCTTCCAGAACTGCCATACTGAAAGCTTAATTCCAAAATAGAGCTGACAAAAAATACTTGTCAGCATGATGCCACACGACAAAACTCAGCAAAGCATGATGCAACCGTGAGATATCCAGACATAACATATGGTGCAAAGATTGGAATTAGTGAAGACCGATCACCAAACTTAGATTGCAGAAGGCAAAAAATAAAATCAAACATTTGTACCTTCCGCCAAATTTTATTTTTTTTTTTTACATTTTAGAAATGTCAAATTATAATCTAAGTGTCATTCAGCTGAGTGGTGCAACCATGCAGGCAGACACGGTGCCAATTGGTCATTATTTTATATTTCATGCGATTTTTCATGGGTATTGAAATCCTGGTATTTGGTTCCTGAAATGTGGATCCCTGCTTTGCATGTCCTGTTGCTAGAGCAGATCGTTAGGAACTTATTAGTGAATAATGGCCTGATTCCTTGAGTGTATTTATCATACTTAGCTCATGCAGCATGTGACCAGAACAGGAATAAAGTTCACACCAGAGCCCTTCCATCCTGTCAGTTGTGAAAGTGTGGTCTTTCTTTAATTTTAAAGAAGCAAAAACAGGGAGAGGATGAGTATGGTGGACTGATGGCCAAGAACAAAGGGCTGGGAAAAAACAGCATGGAAGGAAAACCAGCAGGAAAAAATATACATGCTTTCAGATTACTGAAGGATCTCAGCTTCCAGGAAAACTCAAGTTGCTCCTTTATGAACCTGATCTGATTTTTTTCAGATGGGACATGAGAGCACAGAAAGTCAGGCATTGAAAAAACTCCACTTTAGTAGCAAAGTTATTAAGAATGAATACCAAGGATTATGCTAAATTTTCTTTTTTTTCTATCCAGTCACAGCTACCTTAAAGTCCCACTGTGAAAGTTCACATTTAATAAGGTGTGATTAACGAATCCTCAAGGAAGCCAAAATTGTGTTATGAAATGAAGGGGAGATCTGGCAGCAAAGAAAATACAGGAGAAACCACAGCTAAAGTAACACAATGACAGGGAAACTAGTAGATGCCTGGAAATTAGGGCTCAGACTGCCTTTCTTTGTAAAAGAGTTTCCTAGGTCTGCACACATACAAGGTTTCTTTTTTCCCTTTATTTCTCTTTATAGTAAAATCGAAAATTCAAACTTGATATATTGAATTATTGCAGTATTACTTGTGTGAACTGTTTCCTAAATCTGCATTTCTGCCAATTTATCCTGTTGGTTAAAAGTCAAACTCAAAGAAAATTCTGGGCTTTGAGCTATAAATGCATTTTGGCTTTGAACCTCCAGCCTTGACCTAGTAGTGCACCAAATCCAGAGCTGGAGTCAGCTACCTGCGATTCAGGGCACAAGTTTAGCCACAAAGGGGAAATCCCAGAGTCTTAGCTCAGGAGATTTAAGCACGATCAAGTCACTTACTCAAATTAGCTTAAAATCCCAAAGCATTCTCAGCCTAAGTGCTCTCAAACCCCAGCACTGCCAGCGGAAAACCCTCACGGGTGAGGTGGGAGCTTTCCCAGCACTACCAGCACCCAATGGGATGAATCTCTGCCCTGACCCAGTTGTCCTGCTGATTACCCTCAGAGCAACACGTTGATGTCTCCTTGCTAATATCTCAATAATGGCTAATTTTGTTTCTTTTTTGCTCCTTGCAGACTTGCTGCTTTTCCTCAGCACCTTTTTAGCGTCCTCACTGAATTGCCTATCATAATCTCAGTCTCTGTCTGACTTACTTTTCCCTAACATCAAAAAGCCTGGTCCTCTTGTTCCACTTCTCCACCATCACTTCTCCATTACTTTGAATTCTCTGATTTTAAGGCACGCTACATCTGATGCCCACCACACCCTTCTCTGTCCCATCCTGGGAAACATTTGAGGTCAGATTGGATGGGGCCCTGAGCAACTTGGTTTAGTTGAAGGTTTCCCTGGTCATTGAAGGAACTAGATGACTTTTAACGATCCCTTCCAACCCAAACCATTCTATCTGTGATTCTTGCCCCACAGTTGTGCATCATCCAGCTTCCAGCACTTTTCTCAAACAGAAGTCAACCACCTCCACTGCTCTCATCCAGACTTGCCACCACCCACCCTTCCAAAGGCTGGGGGATGTGCTCGTCCCTCAGTATTTCCCTGCTTTGCTCATCCCTAGCATGTGGCATTTGTGCCACACACAGATGTAGCCTGGTAGGGAATCATCCATATTTTATAAATTAATTTAGAAATGAATAGATTAAAATATTTCATCTTTTCATATTAATTTACGTTAGTACTAAAAAGGCAATGCCAGAGCTATTTAGTCTACCACATCCATATCAAGGCCTCAGTTTTGATCTAAGGGAACCTGACAGCTTGGGCAAAGTTCTTTGTTCAGACACCACACAACATACCTTAGCAGTGCTCAGTGTGCAGCTGTTACAACACTAATTGAAATATGTTTTTAAACGTATCAGGTTTCTGAACATTTGCAGAAATATTTTGTTCCCCTCATGTGCAAAAGCCAGGATTTCAGCCATTTAAAATGAGTGTTTAATCCCTACAATGTGTTAGTAGGTCATAAAATAAGGCTGGACTAAGGTATTACACTGGGGATGGGGATAAGTCTGCATTTGTGGGTGGATGTGGAGGACCTACAACTTTAGGAAGCCATAGGATCCCTGGCTTGTTTAGATTGGAAGGGACCTTAAAGCTCATTTCATTTCATCCCCTGCCATGGGCAGGGACACCTTCCTCTAGACCAGGTTGCTCCATGACCCATCCAACCTGTCCGGAGCCTCATCACCCTCCCAGCGAAGACTTTCCTCTTAATATCTAATAATATCTCCCTAATATCTAAAATCCTAATACCTAAATGCACTCTTGTTCATTCTGAAGCCATCACCTTGTCCTAGAGCACTGTCATGCATTGTCACAACATTTAGAACATCATTGAAGCAGAGACAAGTCCAGAGGAAGCAGATTTGACATCCCACTGCACAGGTTGTATCCAACCTCATCTGAGAACCCCTGTGTCATCCCTGGGGGATGGAGCTAGGAGAGATGGACCCAAGGAAGTTCACAGAAGGGCTCACTAAACACTTGTGTTTGATCAGATGGATGAGTGACGTAGATACCACGTTTTGCAATGAAATCAAATGATAAATCTCTCTTAAATATCCAGAGAAAATCTTTGGGCCTTTTTTTTCTTCATTGCAAAACACAGGTTCCCATGGGGGCCCACACTCAATCTACAGAGGGGAAATTATAACTAATCTGTTTGCAAAGTCTCTAAAATTGCATTTCTGTTAAAACAAAACAAAAATCTCTGATAAGTAAGTATCTCTCAGTGTTCCTGGGCTAAAAGTCTCTGACTGGAAAGCTGTGCATTTCCCATTTGCAGTGGTATAAAAGTCACAAGACATCAGATCACAAGCTGTCACTGGTCCCAGACTAAATATCACCCGTCCTTTGCCTAAGGCAAGTGGGTCTCTTTTCCATGGGAGAGGGACAAACAGAAATCCCACTCTTCAGAGGAAAGAAGGAAACATTTTTATGAGAGTTTGTTGTTTGTTTTTTTTTAAAGCAGTTCTTTTGAAGCTGCTTGGGGTATTGGATGTTAGATGTAGTCCCATTGGAGATGGATTAGTGGCCAGAGCATGGCAAAGCGGTCAAAGGTGCAAGATAAATGCAATTTATATATAATTGCCCAAGCTGCACCTGTTCCATTTTCAATAGGAGACCTTGTCTGCAGACACAAACATAGGATATATCCCTTTTTTTCCTTTATTTCAGTGTAAAATGGGGAATTCTAAACTTGTAACAGAGTAAAGCAAAAAAAAAAATAACCTTTAAATAGCATGTAAATTTTTTATGAATCAAGCTCTAAATAAAGAAAACTCCCAAGCTGGGAATTCAAAATACTAGCCAGAGAGAGCTGATTTGCTACCAGGCTCAAGAACAATATTTAGTTTACAGAATCAATCTGGAAATAAAACTAGTGCTTGCATCAGCATGAAAGCTACAAAAATAAAAAAGAGGTCTTAATAAAATATACAGTGGAAAAGGAAAGGATGAAAGCCCTAGCACAGCTATGAGGCCCTCAACAGCCTGCACAAGTAATAAAATAGAATATGATGTAATATAGAACAACAATGAAGGGATTTTAAATTTCTAGGTAGGATTCTGAAAAACTGTTTCCAGCTTTTGTTGCGGAGCAGACGTGCTGAAAGTTCCCCTGTGAAGCTACAACAAAGCTGGTGTGTGGCAGACACGGGCGTTGACCAGGGCAGAACAAACATTAACCTTCACCTTACTTCTCCATCTCTGGACCAGGAGCCAGGACACTTCTATATTTCTAGATGCTCCATTCTGTTTGCTCTCTTGCTCACTCACACACTCCTCACTCAGCAGCACAAAGAATTTTTTGCTCACCAAAGCACCAATGTTTTGCCATGAAGGCAACCACCTTCTTCACCTTTCGTAAGGAAAGTGTCTTGAACCTTGTGCTAAGCAGCTTGGAACAATCTGAGATTAGACACATCCCATATTGGCTCAACTAATTTCAGCCTGTCCAAATTAGGATGAGTCTGTAAGACTCCACAGGAAAATCATGTGAGTACTGAATGCCGATGCTACCTGCCATGCTCTGTACCCTAATTACAGCACTGCATCCCCTGGCTTTAAGGAAACAGGACCTCATGAAGCTCAAACTCTAAGAGGGACGCATAACTTCTCTCAAAATTCAATGGCATCCCAAAATGAAAATGTCAGAATTTGGTTCTGCAACAAACAGTGGCCTCTACACTAAATTTCAGATGAGCCAGAACCAATGCAATTCACTCATTGCAGTAACTCAATAAATTTTCCTTCTCCCCATGAAGCTGAAAGCTATTACAGAATACCACCAATACTGCACAAATTAAAAACTATGGATTGTGAAATTTGTGGTCCTTTTTCTACTGTGTTCCAGCTGCGGCAGACGTGGTGTATGGAGGCAGTCACGGAGCTCTTTGTCCTGTAGCTGGCTGCATGGTCCTACCAAAAGTTCTTGGGCTGACAAAAAGGACTGGCCCAATCCTATTCTTCTTGACATGGCATGGAAACTCAGCTCCACTACAACACCTAAGCATTCCTGTTTTCTCTTTCACAACACTTGATTAACAATAAACAATGATTCAGACAGCTTATGTAGTTTTACCTGTCAATGTTTTGCTTCAAATGATTTGTCTGTGATAAATTTTTAGGGGCTGCTGTCTGACTCTTTTCTTGTTCTATCACTGGTTGCAATAGGTACATGGACCTTGAGAAGGGGTGACAAATAAAAATCTGGTTGTCCCAAAGTTCTAATAAAACACATATATTCTTTCTACACAGAAGAAAGGAGATTGTTATAAACAACATCCATTATTTTGTGCTTCTCCAGGAAAGACAAGAAGCATTCCAGCTCCTCCTAAAACATGTATTTAATGAAGCTACAACAGGTCATGATCTGCTGCTCAGAAAAAAAAGCAAAAACAGCTCAGAAAAAAGGCTTTTTTCTCTTTTTAGGTTTCAAAAAGTTGGTTGAAAAACCTGGGCCTGCTCTTAGAATGACCCCAAAGGCAAAAGAGGGTGTTACTTTCAATTTGGTTCCTTCCACTGAACATGGACTGCAGTTTCACACCTACGTTATTAATGCAATTACAAGCTCTGCCTGAAACTATCAAATTAATTTGAAATTCACTTAAGATGCACCTGAGCCATTAGCCAGAGTGCCAGTGCAGTGTGCCTCCTGAAGGCTGTGCACAAGGTATTGGGGCTGGCCAACCAGTCAAACACTGGCATGATGCCGTGAGGCTCCATAAAATCAAACGCATCCCTGACAATAGTGCTTCCCTCTTTATCCAGTGAGCTCCAACACAGAATATCATGAATTAATATTTACAACACCCCAGAGAGGCAGGCTGGTATAACTTCCCTGTTTCAAAGATGAGAAAAGGTGAGAGAAAGCTGAAGCAATTCGCTGTAATTCATAGAGGAAGTCTGTGGTGAGGAAGGGGAGAGAACAGTGCTCTCACTGCCTGTGTCTCTGCCACGAGAGCATCCTTCCTGTCCCTAAATGCCAGGCTCCAGCCTGATGATGTGCTGTAGTTCTAGGGTATTAAATCTGACACCCTATACATGTTCTGGATCATAAGGCTGACTCCCATAAAATTGATGGACGTGACGCTGAGAAGTCAAAAGGGGCAGAGGAAAAAAGCAGGAGAAGAGTCCCTGTGTTGCAGCTGTGTGGCATTTTTCTAGGCAGTAGGTTCCCATGCTACTTCAAGACCATAACATATTTTTGCTATTACCAATGCAGTTTATTTTGCAAATCAAGGTGATTGCACACATTTCAGCTTGTCAAATTTTCAGCCTTTCAACCATATGTCTGTCGACCTTATGGACTACCAACTTTATGGGATTCAACCATATGCCCAGATCCCGATATATATGAAGGCCAGTTCTAACATAAGAGCTTTACAGTAGTAGTGTAGTAAACCATAATGTTTGCAGATGGCTGTAATAAAATCATTCAGGAGAGGAAAGGTGCAGGGACGTAAAGCCTTCAAAGCTTCTTCTACTGAATAAACAATTTGATCTGAATAATGTAGTGGGAAGCACATTCTGCCAGTGAACTGGCTGATCTAGTCCAAAATGTTGCTTTTAATTTTCTTTCCTAATCCCACGTGTATTTTAACTTCCTTTTGTATTTTCCTATGTGGGATTAGCTTAAAATTTGGAAAAAAAGTGTAAGAAGGAAAAATAACAAAGTAAAGGATTTTGTTTTAAAGGCACAGTCCGCTTCTGAATTATAAATTTTTCATCTGTGAAAAGCCAAAGGGTTATGTGGGGCCTGGAAGATGTATTAAAGGAGAAGTATAAGGTTTTTACCCTCACACAGTGAGATTGAAGGATGATGTGACTTGCTTCATTTCCTGAAGCAGGACTCAGCTTTCAAAGTGAAGGCAAATTTCCTCCTGAGTAAACTTTTTCTAACTCTAGGAAGTTGGAGTTTGGTTTATGTCCTGCTGCACAATAATTCAGGTGGTAATTCACATTCCCTTTGTGGGATATAACTTGATATCTCTATTATTTGGGAAGCTCCGGTCCCATTTTCCCCTAACTGAAACATGCTGAGCCAATGTGTGGCCCTCAGAGAGCTCTGTCCTGGCTGACAGTGGAGAAGAGAGCACTGTCTGTAAGGGGAACCATGGCCAGCATAGGTGTGATGGAAGGTCTTTTTCAAACCAAAGTATTTTTTAAGCTCACAATGCGTGGTGAGCTTTGGCAAGCTTCCTTGAACTAGACGAAAATCACTTCCTACTCAGGAAAGAAGGGAACCTTCCCTAGGCATTAACTGGGAAGTGAAAGAGTGAACTGCAACCTGTTTGCTACTGGTGTGCAAAATCACGGCGAGAGGAAACCTCCTGAGCTGCTGACTTTCAGATAACTTGTTCAGAGCCAGCTCTCATGCTGCTAATGTCAGTGGCAGTTTTCCTATTGGATTAAATGGGTCAGATCATGTCTAAGAAACAAGAAATACACTGTCACTCTTCCTTCCCATGCCAGACTCTGCATTGACCAAGTTGTAGTTGTTTCTGAGTGCTAGGGCCTGTCTCATTTCAAGAGGGCTTGGTCTGGGAGATGATAATTGCCACAGCACCTACCAACATACGCCATCACACCCAACTGTCCTTCACCAAGAAATAACCACCACAAAAAATTAAAAAAATAAGTCAGAACAAAGCAAAAGAATTTTTTGAAAGCCTCAGCACCTGCACAAATGTACTCATGAAAGACTGTGAAGAACAGAGCATGACCTTCAACCCTGCCCTCGGCATTCGCGGCTGCCCTACCTGTGTGCTCGTATTTGTGTCGCAGCAGGGAACTGCTCTTCTGGAATGTCTTGTCACATAAGTCACACGCATACATGCCACTTTCTGTCTTCTTGATCTTCTTTCGTGACAGACAGGAGTCGGAGTCCGTCATGTCGTCGAGGCCGGACATGTAGTCTGGGGTTCCATCAAGCAATTCTCCCTGTGAGGGAACCACTCGTCAGCAACAGCTGCTCCCACCACCAATCCTGCCCACCAACCATCCCAGGGAAGTTAAAATCATGCCTTGGTGGTCCCTCTTGGCTTAGGAATATGAATAATGAAACTACAGCTGATGGAAAGTATGGAAATAACGATGAGACTTCTACTTGTATGCCTCAAACCAACCTTCTGTCTTTGAGCACTCTGCAAGTAATGTGGTTTGCACAAACCAACAGTATTTACCATATCACCACTAAATACTTCTGAGAAAGTGTGAAGGGGAGGCTATTCATGGCCAGGAAAGAGAACTGTATTATTTTACAGAGGTAAATGTAAGCAACAGCTAAGGTATCATTCCTTTCAAAATTCCAAAACTTGTATGTATTCTGTTTCTGTAGAAAGGTTTTAATTGAATTTTATATTTAGGTACAAATGTTATTATTATGCAATCCATTTAAATGTATGTCTCCCGACTAAAGGCCTCAAGCTATATTTTTATATTTAATTTTGTAATTTGAAATAGGGAATATTAATAACACTTTTTATCAATGTTCTATCTATGTTAAAACAGCCTTCAGCATTAAGCAATAATGAATGTGGATCAGTAAATTATTAAATTTCTTGATATTTATTTTGTCTCGATCCAAAGAGAGTGCAAACTTGCATGATAACATACATTTCCATTTGCTATCACACAGTTCAGTTTTCTTAGACTAGGTTTGCACTAATTAATATTAGAGAAGATTAAATAGGCTTAAATACATTTACAAAGAGGGCAGATGTACTGTAAATTGGAATAGTGGAACAGCTGTTATGGAGGTGCAGTGCTATTTATGCTCCTATTGTGCAAAGAGGGATTACAGTCTGTAATGTAAAACCATACCTGATTTTCACATTTGAAACTATAAAACATTTACTAGTCAGTAAAATTACTAATAGACGGTAATAGGACATGGGGGAACAGGCACAAATGTAAGAAAAAATTATTAATCTATAATCAGTTAATCTCATTTAACTAAACTCTGTACATTATATCTGAATACACCCAGCAAAAGGCTATAAAAGTACAAGACTTCTGTGGAGCTGCTCTTCACTGCAGGGGACATGCAAGGGGACATGCAAGGGACAAAATCTTTTGCTCTACCTGCATTGACTGTGGGACAAGCTGAGGGAAGAACTGTGGGTTGTACATGGCATGAAGGAGTGCTGACCCAGATTACATATCCAGGGAAAGACTTTGTCTCCGATTAAGGGCCCTGGCTGCTACCTCTCCAAATAATTTCATTTAATCTCTGGGGTTTTTTCAAAGCTGTTCCAGATGACTGGCAGGATTAGAGGACTAAGAGTCTGGGAAGAGAAGTAGGTGGCCCAAAGGAAGGGGCTATGGGTCAATGTTTCTTATCCTCCCGACATTTGTGAGAAGAGGGGACAACTTTCCCATGAATGGTGGGTGAACAATCCCTCAAAAATATGGAGAAGGAAGCTCTGAAGGCTTTCAATGGATTAGTGTCTATGAAGCTATATGGACATTTCCTTAGAGGGATACAACTTTGTGTCCAAGTGTGGAGGTGACTCCAAAGGGGTCTCCCACTGCTCCTTTTCTCTTTGGTGAGATGTAGTGACGCCCTGAAGAGATAAATTTCCCTAAATTTTCTTTTTCCCTAGCATACTTTTTATGGATATTATTCTTATTATATTGCTATACAAATCTAATGAGAAACAGCTGAACTTTTAACAGGACAAAGGTCATTATGCCTGTTCAAAGTAATTGGTACTTCTGAATCCATATCGAGGTACTCTTAAGGTAACTGCAGTTTATTTTCCTACTCCACCACATTTCTGTGAGATCACAGAGATCTCACAGAGAGTTTAAATAAACCCAGCTAGTTTTGTTGGAAATGTTGACTATAGCTTTGGGCTTTTCCTTCTCTAAGAGGACATATCACAAAACACTAAATTCTAGCCTTTCAAAGGAGAAAACAGTTGAAACCATTTACCTGAAATCCTTGTTTCCGCTGGTACTTTCTCCTTTGCTGCATATCGGCAAAAGTAGCTGCTCCAGTTGGGTAGGTATAGGCCATGTGTGGTAGGAAGCTCATCTGATCTAGTCCTGGGTATGGTCGCAGCCCAGGAATACTGGTCTGGACTGGTGGCATAAAAGTGGCTGGGGGAAATGCGCTCTGTGGTGGAAGTGTTGTGTATAAAGGTTTGGCACTAAATGGGTTCATACCAAATACTGGGTTAGTGCTTTTATCCAGATTATTTGAATTAGAAAACTCCTTCTTGATAAAAGTCAAGTTCAGCGGCTCATCTGAGTTTTCAGATGATGAAGAAACACTATTGTGTTCTAAATTTACACTATTAGATTTTGTTTTGTTCTTTGTGGCTATAATACTTTTGGGTTCCTTCATTTGTTTTGGTAAAGACAAGTCCAATGGCTCAGCCTGAAGCTCCTCAGAAGAGAAACTGTTTGGAGTGTAAGAACTACTGTGGGAGTTTTTAGAAGATGTGGAAGAAAGATTTAAAGGAGAAGGAGTATTGCTCCTAGAGTGGTCCAATTTATCAACTGGCTTAATATTGGTAAAATGAGGAGGTTTTGTTAGCCTGAGAGGAGTATCACAATTAGTAACACTGTTATGGAGTTCAGCTATAGATGGTGAAGTTATAGAGTCCACAGGCTTTATTGGAGATCTGGCTGACAAAGAGTCTTTAGTGGGAGTGTTGTTGGTGGCAGCCAGCGCCACCTTGGCACTGGCCCTTTCCAGTGATGGTGACCTGGAACTTGAATACTGGTAGACTTTTCTTTGTTCAAACCATTCCTTCACAAATTCCTGAGGAAGGCCAACAGCAATGGAAATTTTCAGTAGTTCATCAGAGTTGGGTTCCATATTCATAGCATAATATGCTTTAAGTACAGACATGTGGTCCTTGTATGGGTTGATGGGGCTAGTCATTCCTTTCTCAGAAAGTACTGATGACAGCAAGAGGGTTTGCTTATCAAACACTCCAGGTTTGTTGGGAACCATGTTCTCATGAGGCTGAAGGACTGCCTTGATTTCTTCGTTCATTTTACACAGGTAACGCTCATGCTGATGCAACGGAATGGGACCAGGAAAGCTTTCTTTACAGAACTGGCACGAAAATGGAGTGGACACGTTGTGGTTCTCTATCATCTTGTCTTCAGTTACCAGGTCTATTAGGGTTCGCAGCTTCTCTTTTTTAATGTTATTGAGCTGCCTCCTCGAGTCTGTGGTCAAGCTCTGGAGGCAAGCTTTGGCTTCATTGACTTTCTCTAATGTATAGTCAATAATACTTTTAGTGGCACCATTATGACTTACTACTGGAAGACCCACGGGGGGAATATTGGGGGAGGTAACTCCTTGTTCCTCGGCTTGAGAGCATGAATCCTTCATATGGTAAACCTTCAACTTGGAGATCTCTTCAGCCTTGCAGTCCATTTTCTGCCTGGAAACCGTGTTGTCCACAATCTGTAGGACCTTCTGCACCTCGCTTAAATTGCTGCCTACCGCAGGAAACCCGAGCAATGGTGCTTCCATCCCTACACCTAAGTGCTGCATTGGACTTTGAGCAGACGGGTGAACTCCTAAGGGGCTGGTTGCTCCAAGTCCACCATTCATAAAAGGACTAGTTGCACTAAACCCATGTGAGGCCATAAGAACCTTGTACTCATTGAAATCTAGTGGTTCTGTTTTAATTTTCAGTAGGCCTGTTTGCTCAGACATACTAAGTGGTTTGCCATTCTCCAGCTTGTTTCTCAGCTGTGTGATGGCTGAATTGGTAGGAGAGGAAGATACAGAATTAGGAGAAGAACCCGTCTTGATATTGTTTCTCATTCTGCCATTTACAGAGATTAAACCAATACACTTCTTGCTGCTGATGTGCGAACTGTAGGAGCCAGAATGGGAGAAACGTTTCTTGCAGTTTGGACACTCGTATGGTTTTTCACCTAAAATGATAATTAAAACCAAATGTTAATTATCATTCTTGCTGCTGTAGTTGCAAGAGATTGCATTTGGTATCTAACTGATCGCTTGTGTATCCAGTGAATAATAGTGAGGGAAATATTAATTCTGTGTACCTGGCCACACACAACCACTGCTTTACCCTCCTCTTTCTACAGGTTTTGAGGTTAGTGGGGACCCAGGGCCTCCAGCTGGCAACAGCCATCAAAGTGTGAGATTGGGTCCAGACTGACCAGGGCAAGTCACAGGTAAGCACCCTGTGGGGAAGAGAGCCAAATAAAATCAAGACAGTTACAATTTGATTTGTTTCTTTTTTCTTTTTCCTCCCCCAAAATGGAATTTTCACCAGATATGAGCACCAGTATGAGAAACTGAGTCCTGATGTTAGAACCTCTATGTCAGTCTGTGCCTGGACTGGGCCTGGTGACATTTTGTGTGCTGAATTCTGCATCAAGTAGGAGAGCCAAAATGCCCAAGTCATTCAATCTGAGAGGCTTGGCAGTTTCTTGTTATTTGAGAATATGAGTTGTATTTCACTCAGGGGGACTTTTTATTTTGGAAAATATAATGGACTCTTCAGGTTCCCAGTGCACAGCGATGAATGAGTGCTTCTGAACTCAAAATGCCAAAAAATCTATATTATTTGCAGGAAGCTTTACTATTTCCAAATCTTTTAGGGAGACTGTGGTATTAACAGCATGATAAATGAGGATGACTCAGATATCACTTATGAAATACATTGGTAGCTCCAAGAAGCCAGAAGCAGAACTGTGTAAATTTTAAGCAGTCTTTAAAACTCAGCTAATTAAACAAAATGCAAATGAGCACACCAGCACCTCCGCTACTCACCACTGTGAATTCGCAGGTGTTCCTTCAGATGGTGTTTATATTTGAAGGCCTTGCCACACTCAGTGCATTTGAACTTGCGATTGCCTGCTCCTTGGGTCAGCATTTGGTGCTGGGAGGAAAAGAATTAAAAATAAGAGATATCAACATGAATTTTATGCAAGAGAAACCATGAATTTCAAGCTTAAAAAACAAAAATTAAATTAATGTGACTCTGAATTCATCAAGCAGACCAAAAGGTCTGCATGTACATTTATTTGTCTCATCAGTGTTGCAATAAAAATCAAAATGTTGGCAGTAAACTGAAACAAATGAGAAAGTACTTTCACATGAGCATTCGATATTTGCTTTAGAATTATTTCCTAAGTCTCTCATCAGAAATGTGTTGCTTTAAGGTATCTTACGATGAGAGAAACAGTTTTATAAGAAGATTTGTGGCTCTTAATATTCCTAGCAGATTCTGAACATGTGGGACTCAGCTTGTTTAAAAATTCTGTTTACTGCATGTGGAGGAAAGAGAGAAACAGTGTCGTTAGTGGCATTTCATGTAAGATTTAATTCATTATCAAGCAGGAGAGACTGCATCTTCAGCATAAGCTGCTGCTGGAAATGTTTTTTTTAAATCACAGAGCAGCAGGAAAGACTTGAGCTACCTTTCGTGCCATGTTTTCCCCCGGTGCTCTTCTGAGGGGCGAGGGAAAGTTGAAAGTTAAAAGTGGTGTAAAGATATAATCAAAGGCAGCTGACCTTTCTGCAACAAGCAAGGAAAGCCCCATGACTTTGAATTTGGAGAGAAAAAAAATAATTAATTAAAAAATAATTATTCTCTTGAAAATCACGTAGCCAACCACTCTGGATGCTCAGGGTAGGAGGTCAGCCTTTTGCAGGCAACCACGGCACAAAAGCCTCTTGCAGGAGCAGGGAGGGGGGAAAAAACCAGAGGGGTGGGGGGAATAAAAGGCTGCTCCGAAACGGTATGACAACTGCGAGGGTGTGCTGCCTCTTCCCACATTCCTGGCGAGACAGATGGTGTTACATGGGACACAGGGAGGTTTGTTCAAACAGCAGCAACCTTCAAAGATCAAGCAGAGCCCAGCCCGCCGCGCGCCATTGAGGGACCCGCGCTCATATGTTGCTGAGTTGCATAAACAAACAGCAACAGCTGTTTTGTCTCCCCCCATCGCCCTCTGAGGACTACTATAAACTTTAGTTGTGCCACTGTTAATATGATACAATCATTTTAATTTACTAATTGTAAATGCCATGAGCAAATGAGGGGACTTTTCAACACCAAAGCTACCATTCATAATGCGCCAGTACCAGCGCGCTCTCGCATGTGAAATTTCAGGCGGTTACGTTGGATAAATATCCAGGCGGGTTTTGTTCCCTCCCCTGGTGTTTTTAATGATACGAGGCAAAAGGAAGAACCTTACAGTGGTTCAGGTTAGGAAAAATATACATGGGAAAATGTGTTTGTCTACTGGAAAAGCCATGGCAAGGAAAGAATAGGATAAAGTGCTCTGGAGTAATTTACATTGATTTAAGATCAAGCAAAAGATACAGTTCTCTTAAAAATACTAATAGCAAAAATCACATGATTAGGAATATGTGTGTTTGCCTAACTGAATTTACCTTCTGCTGAGAAAAACCTACCAAGAAAAATCCAGCTGATTGTGATTCTCAAAAAATAAATATAGCATAAAGCCTTTATAATTTGACACAATGCACCCATCTATTTATTCAACATTTAACGTAGTTTGATTTTCCTTTACAGCCCTCTTTAAGATGGGCTTTTAGAAGTAATTCTCCAGCTAGGAGTACTTTTCCTGTTGGTGTGTAAAGAATTTTGTGGCACAGGTCTATCGCCAGCCCATCGAGGAGCACTAGGGAAGCTCAGTCACCTGTTTGAGACACCAGCATTTCCTTAAATGTGGCACTGATATAATATTACATGTACCCCATCGAGGAAAAAAAGGCTTTGATTTATTGCAGATACGCTGCCGGGCTACACAAATGAGAGCAATGCCCAATTCTAGTGGCACAATCACAAATGATAGCCTATATGTACTGTCGGAAGAGTTCTTCTCAAAATGTGTAATTATGTCTAACAAACGATTATACAAAATACGCATAATTTCATGTGATTGAAAAGGTTACTCAAAAAGTAATGAAAAAATATTAGCGGATCTTTTAGTATGTCTTGGAGCTCCTATTTGCAATACTGCAAAGTAAAACTAGGTGAAAAATGGAATTAAAATTGCTGAGATGTTTAATAATGTATAATTAAAATGCTACAGTTTCATTCACTTTTTGAGGAACATAAAAACGAAACTAAAGTCAAGTTAAAGTGCAAATAAAATTTCTAAATTAGAAATTAACACACTCATTCGATCGTGAACATAAGACTATTAAATCATATTAGAAGAGACCATCAAAAAATCATTTAGACCTCAATTAAAGCTATTACCATTAAAAGATCTGCATCTTCAAAATGCCATGAAAAATTAATAATGATTGCCAATCAAAGCAATATCGTTTCTCTAAGGGGTTATTACAGAAAGAAATCACTTAAAACCAGCCCCCCACCTGATCTGTCCCTGGCTTGTGTGTCACCATATGCCGCTCGAGCTGGGTGCGGTAGGCAAACGTGTAGTTACAGAGAGGGCATGAGAAGTTCTCCTCGTTCTTCTCGTGGCGGTACTTGATGTGCTCCTTGAGGGACGTCAGGCGCTTGTAGCCCCGGTCGCAGTAGGGGCAGGTCAGCAGTTGGGCGAAGGCATCTGGAGTTCCAGGTGGCAGGTCTGCGCCCCGGGATGGGGGGGAGGAAAGAGAGGCAGGCCAAAAGGTCAGCAAATCAATGGCAGCTCATGGGCTGATTGCCCGGGATGGTATGAGAGGAATCGCTGCAATCTGCTGCCCAGGAGGGAGGGACGGCGCTTCCACCCGGCGGCGGGAGACGCTGGCACCCACGGCGGAATCGCAGGGCCCGCGCTGGACCCCGCCGGGAAATTAATTGTGGGCATCACTGCTCCCGCAGACCCGGCTGGCTGGAAAACTAAGAAATACTTTTCCTGATCAATTGGCAATTTTCATTCCAGCCCCAGCTCATTATGTTACTTATGCCGTTGAGTGAATCCTTCCTATGGACTCTTCTCCAATTATTTATCAAGGCATTGGAGAGAAATAGGCTGGCTACTCTGTCTTTTGTTGCATTAAAACTCTATTAAAACTTCCCAAATTCCCAAGCAGAGCAGCAGCCTTTCTCCTGTTTAAATTCAGCTCTTCAGTTCACCCACCAAATAATACAAATGTGCTGACTAAAAAATCACAATACACTGAAATTACAGCCCCAATCTTTGCTCATGAAATTCCATGCCGCTGCAGCTGTTCTTCAATTTTTAAGGTAAACACCCAGGCATGTAGTGCATTTATAATTGCAACAGCTGCACGAGGTCAGGATACTGGCTAAAAATGAATTACAGCCTCACCATTTTCTTCTTGCCCATTGGCCTCTGGAGTGCCAAGGCGAGACAGTTCCTCAGGGGCTTCAGGGTAAATAATGGCTGTGTCGCTGCGCTGCAGGTACTCTGCTATGCTGACTGCATGCCCATCTCCTTCCTCCAGTTTCCTTTTGGCAAAATATTCCTCAAAGTCCGACGTGCAATTTGCGTTCTTCACTAAAATAAGAGAGGGGGGAAAAGAAAGGGTGGTTGAGTGCATCGTCCCAGAGAGCTTGGGCTGGTCAGCAATGCTCGAGGTTCAGCAGATGTGCTGGAGCTACAAGGCTGGGGCTGCAGCTGGATCTTTGCTCTCATCGGCCTTGCTCCAGCTCCCAATAAAATTAATGTGGGCTTTCCACCAGTGTGGATGGAAGTAAGGGCGGGCAGTTAAATTAACAGGAACACAGGGCTCTACAGGGCAGTAGGAGAAGTTTATGAGGCTTGGGTAATGCAGGTAATCTTTCATTGCTGGAACCTGAACAACCTTCATGGGGCTCCTGGGGGTCCCACAGCTTTTGGCATTAGCATGGCTCAACCTACAGGACTGAGCTCAGCTTCCTCTGGATCCTGCAGACCCTGAGACAGTCCCCATGTGGGAAGATGGCAATTGCAGGTAGTAAAAGACCAAATTTTCTGAGACAGGTCCTGCCTCAGACTGTTCTTTGTCAAGTACAAGAAGAAAATTGCTCACATCTTCCTGCTTTTTCTTTCCTCCCTGAAAAATTAACTTATAATGAGAGAATGAGTTGTTTAAAAAACTTATTGCTTCATGATTTCTGTACTAGAACCAAATGCATAACAGGGTCACCAAGCCTGAAACCACTTTGACAGTCCATACAAGAGTTTTCCTTCTTTTCTTTAAATGTAACCTCAATTTTTTATTATCCATGCAATGTCCATGAAACATAATACATGCTCAGCCACAAAGCATCCTGTTACTAAAAATGTGCTTTTTTCCTCCAAGTATGAACACTGCTTACAGGAAAAACCTTAAAATTCTGGTATGTTATACACAAATAATAATATAATTATACTAAAAATTTTAAAAAAAAAGCAGATTATGATTTTCTTCCTCTAAATTGTGTTTCTTTGTTTATTAACAAGTCTTGAAAGACACAGGTGGTGGCAGGGAGCTAAAGATACTAAAGCTAAAGATGCTAAATTAAAAGAACAGCTTACGATTGATTAAATTTTTAATGTATTTCTGCTAAGGTGAAATAAGTAAATGAGGAAACACCATGAGCCATTCTGGAGTTCATGTAAAAGTAAAATAGTCAACAGCACAATTCTTCTGTCGCTGATGCCAGGGAACAACATAGAATAAAAACATGGAAATGAAGGGGGTTATGGTTTGTAACCACTGGAAATGAGAAACTAACCAGCTCATTGGTATTTAAAAATGGGTAAATGCTTTGCCTCAGTTTCCTACGAAAATGCAAGGCAGTGATGCTGGGAGTGAAAATGAGACATGACCTCTGACTGGGGCACAACTGGGAGCCTGCAGTGCCTGATTTGAAGCTCTGATCTCGGCGTCATCGATAAAAGTAGATATCCGTCTCTGTAAACCTCATCCCTTTAGCCGATAAAATCAAATCCTCTGGCTGAGACAAATATGCCCTATTTTTCATATGAGCTGAGCAGCTTCTCAACCATTCTGCAGTATTTTAGTGACAGTGACCAAATGGCACATGGCTAGGGACCCTGGTTTTGGAAGGAAACTTCTGTTCCTATCACAGCAGTTTTGTAGGGAGTGGATAAACCACCATAGAGTTCCCCTTGGTCCTACTGCAGCTTCAGTTACCATTTGTTATTAGCATGAGAAACAATTCTCCTCTTTCAATCCTAAAATAAAGCAGCTTCTGGAGAAGGGGAGTGTGAGTATGGAGAAGACAGAGTACTTTACCTCCATTTTGTTTTGGGAGAGAAATATAATAAAATGGTGGTTACTGAGTACACCTTATGCACAAGAACATCATAGTAGGTGTAGGACTTCTTGGTTTTACCAGAAAAAAAAAAAAAAAGCTGAGGCTTTACTTTTCATGCTGGAAATCTAACTTTTTGATATTTGTTATTTCATTCCCTTGTTATGCCTAGATCTTCCAAGTGTTATAGGATCATCTACCCTCTGGATTAACACCACCCAAGCTCCACTCCTTCTCTTGTCTTAGCAATAGATCCAAGGAAAAAAAACAAGTTTATTTTTGCCAAATCTAGGCCACGGGCCAATAGGTGCTACCTGCAAAGCAAGGAGAGGGAGTTTTTCTCCAGAGACTAGAAATGGAATGGCTCCTTAGGATGGTTCCATGTGCTTCTTTTCTCCTTCAGGTAAACTAGGGGTACTTGGAGTTTGCAACTACATTTGCAGGATTAGGATTCCAGCCACCAAGCAAGGCCTGAGTTAATATTAGGACCTTCCATCCCCAACTCAAACCCAAATGAGGTTCTTCCTTCGTGCCCCCTAGTCTATCTGGAGGCTGATCCAACAGGCTGTGGAAGACTGCTGCGATATTACCGACCTTGGTTTCCTAATTCTCAGGATTATTTAGCTTCTATGTCTGTGCATGCAATCCAGGAGCTAAAGCAAATGTTTATGTCTACAGTATAAACCCCTAAAAACAAGGGGATTTAGTGGAAAAGCTGATAGATCCTTCACTGAAGCAATACAACCAGTGCTGCAGATTAACACAAATAGTGAAGGGTGTCCATGTGGGTCTGGTTTCTCACCAGTAACATTACTGACAATTCAGACGTGGCTGGAAGCTCACCCAGAGGTACTAAAAAAATCCATCTGACAACCATTAGGTTTCTCTCTCGACTTCTGGGTGGAAGACTTGCTTCCTCCCTCCACACCCTGATTTATTTTCCACGTACGAAGCCATGTTCCCAGACTCCTCGTGGGCTGACATTGCACACACACTGCACAACCCCTCCTGTGAGGCAAGAATTTCAGCGAGATCTGTGGTGGGTGACCTAACCAAATAAGTCTTTTTAAAATTAATTATTGGAGCCTGGAGAGCAGAAATATTTTCAGCTCCAAAAGCTGATGTGACTGTGTCACATAAAAATAAAACACATTAAGGAAAGCTATCTTTGGAGGCATTTAGGAGCTTTCAAGATAAAGTAGGAGAGAGGTCCAAGGAGCTTGGGAGACCAGTTATTTTGTGTGGGAACTCGTCCTGCGAGATGGTGATAGCTGCCCTTAATCACAAACAAAGCTAATAAAACCACAGCCTTCATTAGCCAGGAAGTGAGAGGCCCCCATTGGTACACACAGATTACAGCCTGAAAACGGCCTGTCCTCCAACCTGCCAAGTTTTGGTTCGGTTTTCCTCCCCCTGAAAGTTTTTCTTTCCCTTCTTTAAATTATGTTAAGAGATCTTTACTTGAATTTTGTCAGATGTTACTAATCGAAACCAGGATTTTTTTTCTGTTTGTTTACAGGGATTTTGTTAATTTATTCTCTGCAAGCATCCCAGTTGCAATAACAATAAAAGGTAAAATAAAATAAACCATAAGAATTTCTTCATTCACATTTTAAAAACCTCTTCTGTTAAACCTCTCTTTTTCAAGGCCCTATTGCAGAAATCCTCAGAAATATTTACAAATTCATTTAGCAGGACCAAACCCTAATGGTCACTTCTGCTTTTTCACTATGAAGCTTCCATGGCACATTATAAAAATGCAGCTGATTAATATAAGATTTCTCTTATAAGTACCACTAGAAAGTGGCCACTCTGACAATAGCAGAATAATTTAATAATGGAGACCTTTTCTTTTCATTTTCTTTCTCTATTAATGGCATTTTGCAGAGAATTTGATGCTAAAAGTGCACTACAGATATTACATGCGCTTATAGAAACTTTCTGGTTGGATGTATGTTTTCATTGGGTCGAGTCTCAGCCTCACCTATGGTACTTTATTGAACATCAGTATTAGATCCTCTATAACCTGCAGGGAAAAATGAGGCTAAACACCCAAAGCCTATAGTGAGGCTGATGAAGAAAACTTCCCAGACTATCCAGGAAAGGTCTCCAACAGCTCAGAGACTGATTTCTTCCCTTTCCTTGTCAAATAATGATTGAGGCACCTCATTGGGCACAAAGGGGACCTTTTACTCCTAATAAAGGAAACCATAGGTCCTCATAGCCACCTGGCACCTCCCAGTCAAGGTGAAAAGTTTGGCATAAGTATTTAATTTATCAGAGTATTTATTATGCCTAAGTAATCTGACATTGCTCTCAAGACTCCATGGAGATTGCAGCAACTAAAGAAACATATTCTACCCAACCTGACAAGGCATCAGCCTTCACTGAATGAGTCTCTGAAAACCTCAGTGACAAAAGATTTGAATTAAACACTGTCAGAGCAACTTGTGCTGGTTATTTGAGCAAGCCTCCCATCGTAGCCAGAGTAAAGAGGAGCCTGGAGCACAGGAGGTTTGGGGAAGGAATCGAGAGGAGCAGCATACAGAGAAGCTCCTGCATTTTAAATGCAGACCACCTAAATGCAAAGCACTCCTTGAATTTGTAGTGCATCAAGCTGGGTAGGGGTAAGCCTTATTTCTTCCATGGAAAGCTGGTTCTAGTAGAGGCAGGACACCCCACAGACCCCACTCTGGGTTAGGAGAGGGGCTGTGCCAGGCTTGGTGGTACCCACAGAGATTTCCTGGGGCTGGCGAGGAGCTGGAACACAAGGACATCAGATACTGGAAGTGAAGGGACTAAGAGGACGTGAAGTCTTCCCCTTCAAGCAGACCACATTGCAAGCATGAAAGCGTCAAGGCCTGTTATGGTAAGGAAAATATGCACAAAGGAAGTCACACGAACTGATAGGGGACCTCAAAGGCTCTGGTAATGGTAATTCAGATAACCATCAAGCCTTACTTCTGAATCAGATGTCTTTTAAAATCCTGTTTCTCCAAGTGCTCAGCACAATTTGTCCCTCTTTATTGCCGTCTCTTGGAAATAAAATAAGCTTTTGAGATACGTTCTGCACAGCAACATCATTAAGTATATACGTAATGATGAACTGTGCCTCGGTGCCACCCTCCTTTCATGCATAATAAATCTAATGGATGAAGAAAGCAGCGACACGGTTTTATTTTCCTATTATTTTCCCCCTCAAGAATGATAAAGTAAATTTCTTGTGTTGCTTAATAAGAGCACTGGGGGTTTATGTGGGTGTTACCAACATTAGGAAAGTGTGAGTAATAAAATCCTTCTGAGACTTTGGTACCACCTTTTACAGTAATATTTGTGGAGAGTATTACCTATGAACTAAATTTCATAATGGAATGCATAGAAATGTACTTACACTAGAAAACTCTTCCTTTTAGCTTTGTAAATCTATCTGCAACATCTCAAATTGTGACAAAATGCAGAACAAACATTGGGTGATGTATGGCATTCAGCTGTGTTGAGGATAGAGTGAGGCCCTTGGAAAGAACATGGTAAACCCCTGAATTCATTTGGATTAGAAAATAGCAACAGAAACCTTTTGCTGGTTTGCTCTGCTAGAGAAGAAGAGAGATGGCTCAGAGGTGATGCCTGCTAAATATCTCTGTCACAGTTCTTTTGCCACCAAAAGCATTGATTTCTAAGAAGACGGGAAAGAAAGAGATGCAAAAAGTAGGGGAAAAAAACCCAATAAAATAGCCAGAAGTATTATAATGCCATAAATATGCATTTAAAGTGTGTGTTTGTGTCCATGGATCTATGTAAGGGGTTGATGTGTGTCTTGGAGACAAGATGTTTCCAGTCTCTGAAACAGTTTACTCTGTGCACCACCCAAATCTGGGGCCACCAAGGAGGGTGCAGCCCAGCCTCCTTATCAAACCCTTGGTGCTGCCTCTCTCATTAAAGGCCACTGTATCTTTAGGCCCAGCTACTTTAAACTATCCAAGGTTCACCCTGCCTGGGAAAACATCTCCTCTCACTGAAGAGAACTATTATCTCCCAAGGATGCAGCTACAAGGAGCCGGGGCTTTAAAACGTTGTGGGACACAGGAGGGATAACAAGGACTCTTCACTGCATGGATTCATCACTGCACTCTCATGGCCAAGTTGGGGGGTGGGGGGAAATTAAAAACCAGGGGAATTATGTCAGTATTTTCCGATTTTTTTAAGTGAAATCAAGAAATAGGTTGTTTTGTCGCTGTTACTGTTCATGCACAGCTAACTCTTTGTGACCCCAAAGAAAAGTGATGCTCACTCCATGCAAGGCCTTACCTGTACCATTGTTTCCGGTGGTCTGAATTGTGGCTTCAGGCCCCATAGTGTCATAATCTTCCTTCATTTCTTCTGTGGAATAAAGCATGCACACTTTTAGCACTGGCACGGTGCTGAATGGCTCACAAAGCTGGGCAGTACACTGCGGTGCCGGGGAAGATCCCGCTCAGGGAAGGACAGAAAAGGGCTGTTGTGGGCCTCTACACAATTGGCTTTGTTCTGGGAAGTGAATGAGTTCAGCAGTGCTGGAGGGACGAAAACTTATTTACTTTAAACATGACAGCAAGCGGTGGAAAACAGAGCTATTCGCTCGGAGTAAACGAAGGGCTTTTCCCAAAATCAAATCTAGTAAGCAGTCAGGCGAGAAAAAAGGGATTTTTTTTTTTAAATCTTCCTACTTATTTAAAAGAAATAACCAGTTAACAGACACTGTGAGATCTATACCTGGAAGAAAATGCAAATGCAGAAGGAAGATGTAAGAACTTCTTGTATCTCCCTCTCTATCTCTCTATCGCCACACAGATCTAAGCTGTCACCGTCATTTTGACCTCGTTTGAGGCACAGCAAGTATTAATATTGAGTGGTGCAGAAATGTGACAAACCTTCAGCTGTGGGCAGTTCTCCTCTGCCCCTACTACTTGTTTGCATCTTCTGTACACTGACAAAATCTGCCTTTATGGCCATAAACTGGGTTAATTCACATGCAAATGAGCATGATGTGTGCAAAATTATTTATTATGTATTTTTATGGACCGGTTCACTTTCCATGAACCTGGGAGGTTGGAGTAAATAAAAACAGCTTTTAGAAGAGGCTCCATCACTGAGGAGAATGCTTATTTTCCTGGATGTTTCAGCCTCCCTGGCACTGCCTGTCAAACTTGGTTTCTTGCTGCTAATTTGTTAGTTTGTGTGCAACAGGTATTCACACATGCAGCCTGGATAGGATTAAACCTTCCAAAGGGTTTTCACAGGCAAAAAAAAAATTATACAGAGAGTTTCTTTCTCGCCTTTTCAGCTTCTAAATGCCAGCCTTCCTCTATCTGAAGACATGCACA
>VWYI01046392.1:345249-352749 GCA_013399455.1 Anthoscopus minutus | reverse complement strand
GCATTAAAAAAACCCCAGCCTCACCATGTGAAATTCAATATAATATCACCACAGCTTCGCTTTCCCCTTTTGAGAAGTTAAGTGTTGTCACTGCTGTCTGCACAAGCTCACCTCAGCACCTTAGCTCTGCCTTTACAGGAAAACAAAAAGATTTTTTTTTTATTATAATAACTGACAATAGTTTCTTTAAATGTGGGTCACTGTGCAAAGCATGCTTAATGCATTTCAAGCTGATTACTATTTTCTCACTCATGATGCATAAAGTTGTACTCAGTGTTGAGAAATGAAAGCCCTCCTACACAACACATCTGAACTCCACTCTGTTCTTTCCACTGGGTCAAACAAGAGATTTCAAACTTCACCCAAACCTTATGTGTGAGATGGAGCTACAGAGACTGCGCAGGAACAAGTTACTTCAAGTCCACAGAGAAGAGCCCAAAGAAATCCTCCCTGCAACTCCAAGAACAGGAGGAAAAACACAATGCCCAGCACAACACAGGCACTCATTTCACATCTGACTCTAAGGTGCAGCAAAAAGCCAACTAAAGAGCAGAAATAAACGTTGAGCTCAAGAGAGGGATTAATTCCATGATTAATTCACGTAATTCTGTGTAAGAGTCGGACTAGCAAAACCTGCTCCTGATTATTCCCAGGTTCTGCCCTGGACTGCAGTGGTGTTTGCCATTTAGTGCTGTGTTTACATGGTAAGGGATGGATCAGACCAGAGGAAAAGCATCTGAATCATTGGCACTGCATTCCATTTTGTGCTGAATCATATTCAAGTTTCGTTTTCAGTTCAGGGGTTACCAGAGAGTGCACAGCTCAGACTTCAACAGCCTCCAGAACAACTGGGACCTGCACAAGTATGAATCTCCAAAAGAATGATATGCTTTATCTCTGGTGAGCGTAACTTTTGGCTGAAATTGTTATATTCTAGCAAACTTTCTCCATGCCTCCTTAAAACAAAAGATACCTCAAACACTATCAGCAGACAATTAATTTTACAGTCACATTTAAGCAAACAAGATGTTCCTTTTGCTGTCACTATGAAGATTTTCCTTGGTTTATGTACTTTTTCTTTTTTCTGGACAATGCAATGGCAGAACTACATGTGACATTTTCTCCCCTAAATGGTACCTGCTGAGAAATATTCCACCACTAAAAATGGCCCACGCTAACATTTAAATGTTGATAATAATTAGCCTGACATTTGAAATACAGTGGTTGCACTGTTGTCTTGAAGATGTTCTGCTCGACATTACCTAACTAGCCCCTTTTCATACTTACGTGCTCTCTGTACATTATTCTGTCAGTTACTGAACAAATAAGACATCAGTTGCTAATGTATTAACATGCAAAAACTACGCTTAAGGGCCAAACACTGCCCCCAGTCCACAATGTAACTCCCATTGATGTCAAGTACTGTTAAGGTTGTGACAACCAGTAAAAGAAGGGAGCTGAAAAGTAGGGGATCAATTTTCTCCCTGGTCTGCAAGGAATTTATGCAAACGGCTCCCTGCAGAAAGAGGGATGGGAAAGGCGGCAGCATGGGTCGTGCCACCCGGATGGGAGCTGCTGGTTTCCTCCTGCTCTGGCCCATTGTGCAAATCCTCAGCCATGGCACCTTAACCTTCTGAGGAGTGCCCAGTCACCTCAGGTGTGCTGGAAGGTCGGGTCCCATCGCTCCCTGCACTTTATGTAACATAAAAACAGGTGGCTGCTAAAAGGTGGCAATAAATCGCAGAGCGAGGTGAAAATGAAAGTACCCACGGAAGGACAAAAAGATGTCTCTCTCTTCTTTGGGTGCTGAAGAATTGCACACTCCTTATGACCTATCTACAGACAGCCCTGCTCAGGAGTGGCCAGTGGGATGACCAGAGGAAAAACCACAGGACAAGTCTTAGGAGTAGCAGGTCTGGAAACAAGAGAGGGGAAACCTCTCTGGCTCTTGGACATCCCAAGCCATGAGAGTGTATCCTGGCTTGGTGTGCGCAAATGATTTAGGGCAAAAAGACTTACACATGGCTAAATTCTGCATGTAGACAGGAGAGTACTTCTTCATGCATTCTTAGATAACAATCCTGTAATGCTCACAACACAGTGGAGCACATTAACTATAAATGATACAATCTAAGAATGAAGTAATAGCACTGCCCCTGCATTTCCTTGCTTTGGTTGTCTCCAGATTCTAGCCAAAGAAGGCCTTACCTGCTTTGTGTGAGCATGTGACTGCCATCTCCTCTGTTCTATTACTAATAAGTGTCTCTCATCCTAAGAGAAAGGAGGATGATACAAGTGATGGCAACAGGAAGCTTAGGGTGCGCCCACTCCTTTCCCCCTAGAATAAACACTGTTCTCAGGGAAGGTACATTGATAATAAAAATACATTTTTAGAAATTTCTCAGGCAACCGTAATTGCTATGGGAATGGTGACTCTAATAGAGTACCTTCAACATGTAAACTCCACAAATAAGAAGGCTTAGGATTTGAGAGGCAACATTTGCCAAGAGACAGGACCTCAGCTGTCCTGAAGATGTGATATTAGAAGGATGCATAAAATAGAGGAATTTGAAATGCAGATTAAGAGTTCCTTAATCCCAAAGCTAGAAGCTGATGCTTAGGCCAGTGTCTTACCTCTCAGGTTGCCTTTACATGCACATCCTTTGGAATATGCCTTTAGTGAAAATAGTTAAGCCCACTACAGGGTTCAGCAGGAAACTGTGATGCTGTTTTGAACCCAAATATCCAGCCCACTACAGGCTCCAAGAAGAGCCTGTGATACCATTCCAAACTCCAACAACAAGGAACACTCCTATAAAGTGTAGGCAAACGACTTCATTTTTTTTTTCTATTTATATTTTTAGCCAGAGTCCTGAGGCTGCTACCAAAGTTGCACTGTCAGATGAGATACACAACACACTGGTGAGGCTCTTGGCTCCCTCTTGGCTTCTCTTCTCAGGAAGTGTTTGCTGCTTTGTTCCTGCTAACAACAATGGGATTCATCAAAGTTTATGTATCTTGACTGAGAGACATTAATTTTGGCAGTTATGTGGTCAGCCAGCCTCTGCTATCCTTGTAGCTGCCTCTGCACTGCAGGGAGAGGGCAGTTTTTAGATGCTGCCAACCAGGAGGAGACTCATCTTCCTGTGAATCTTGAGGGTGCTGATTTAATCACATACACTAGATTCCCAGACTGGAATTTCTCTGCTGAATACATACTTTTAAATGGTTACACAGCAGTAAGAGCACAGCTGAATGCTTTTAGAAACATAAATAATTGATTATTTATTTATCCTTCAAGATAGCCTTCTCTCCTGGTAGATTACAGAGCTTGTTCACAGAAGAAGCAAAAGCATAGCCCGGAGGAAGACAATATACCTTCAGCTTTTGCTTGAAATCAGTATGGAATTGTCATGAGTCTACTGCTCAGGATGTTCAAGAAAATGTTGTTGCTGCTTAACTGTAACCCTGATCTGATTTCAATGATTTTTAAGTATTTAGGGAGATACCTTCTAAGTCACAAGAAATAACAAGCACATTATCTTATGAGGAATCAAACTGCAGAAGAATATTCTCTCCATAACAACTTCATTTTCTCTGTGCAAACTCTGTTTTTCCCTTTCTTAAACATAGAGAACTGAACTATTCTCAGAGTTATCCTACTGATTAGTTCAAAAATATAAGCATACTCTCATCTTTTTCAGGACTGGACAGACAAGAACAATAGATGGAAGAACAGTTGTGAGCTCTACTGTGAGACTCTTAAATTTAATGCCATTTAGTTCAATTTAAATGTGCCTCTGATGAACAGGCACAAAATAATCACTTTCATTTTGCCAAATCTGTGTTTGCTTCTGTGTTCTCAGTGTTGGGGAACTAGAAAACAGAATGGACCTGGCTGCAGAGCCCCTAGTTTACAACATTTATTAATTTTACACAGGAGAAATCACTGATGTTTTCACACCTGCATTTTGACTACATTACCTAGCTCTTACTTTCGCAGTAATTTTAAACCACTTCACTGACTCGTACAAAAAGGCACCAGATAACTGCAGAATTTAGACCACTTTTTCCACTGACCAAATGAAAAGCTGGCTACAGCAGAGACAGAAGAATGCAAGATTTACAGCGGAGAGACAGAGCCAACCCTGTGTTCTGATTAGCAGTTTGGATGCCATTGTTCTGTCTGGAAAACACATGTCATCCTCAGAATCACCCAAGCTGTCCATTGACATCTGCCAGCATATCCTCCATCACCTCGCTCTTCCTTTTTTCTCACTTTCTCTTCCTTACACCTCTTTCCTCATTTCCCTGTGTGAAGTATTCCAGTGCAGTTAGGAGTTACCCCTTGTAAAGAGTGATGTGGCTTTCACCCCCCACAATATCACCTTCAAATTGACCATCTCAAAACAACAGAAAATACACAGTTCCTCTGAGTCTTCTCACTTGTAGGATTTGTGCTGTTTCACTCTGGGGACACAAATTCACAACAGCCCAGAGGCTTCATACTTTTAAAATTGTCACACTAAGACTTGAGTGCCTCCATGAAAGAAGCAGTAGAAAGAGATGCCTGAAGGTAGGCTGGGAAGAATCCAAAATGATGTCAGATTTCCTACTACCTTCCCATCAATAGGGTCTTTGAAGAAGAAGCCTCTTCAGAGAAGAAAAAATAACTTTCTCTTTAGTTAAAAGGGCTACCATGGTTGCAGTTTGGAGACTGACAGTTAATGTTAGCTTTGTTACCTTAAAATCTATACAGCCTCATGGTTTGCTGTGGATGGCTTTTCCTCCATGAGTTTTGATGATGTCCTTGAAAGAGAAATATAGATGCATAGCTTCATTCTGTGTTGACTTTGGAGGTGAATATTTTATCCCCTTTCCTTTTCCTGGCTGTTTGCAAACAGCACTGATAACTCCTATGCAGCATGCCTAAGAAATGTGGCAGAGGAGAGAAAATCAAAGCTTTTACTGGACTAGAACAGTTCCAAGTCTGATAGTTCTCTTGCCTTGCTGTGGTGACTGATGATGAGGGACAGAGATAAAAGAGGTGCTGGAACTGTGTATTGCTGTCTATTATCTTTTGTCCAAAAGATACTTTTATTATTTTCATTATTGTTTTTAGCTTTTATGTAGAATGAAAAGATTCTTAACTGAAGGAAAATATGGTTTTTTCTGAAGTCTATGCATTTTTATGTGTGACTTTGTAGGGAATAGAATCTTACACTCTTGAAGAGTCCTTAGAAAAATGTTGGTGCCTCTCTCTAGTTATACCATAGTAACACTTTCTCAGCAAAGAATAATTTCTGTTGAAAAATAGGCTTGGCAGTTTCTGGAAGATAGTAAATTGTAATTTATCCACCATGAGGTCTATCAGCCTGTTGAGAACTTTTTCTTTTGCTATGAAGGCCCTGAAACACAGCTTGTACAATGCTGTCACACCCAGGCAGAGCTACACTGCTGATCATGGTTATTTTTTAGGTCTTGTATTGCCTCTTTGGAAGAGTTTAAGTTCATAATTGCTAATTTAAATGATTACTAACAGAATAATTCTCCTCCAGCCATTTTGGATTGAAGAATCTGGGAGGGACCCTCCATTATGAGGGAGATCCCTGAGAATGGAGCCCCCAGCTACTTGACTTCATAGGTAAAAATGAGATTGTCCTAACGTTACTTACTTAGGATGAATTTTGTATAAAAAGTAGAAATAAAGAAAAAAAATAATCTCTTACTCACACTAAGTAAATCTAGATCAATAAAGCAATTTGTTGTTGTTGTTGTTCTGGTCAAGAAAGACTGGGATGGTGGCTGAGTGGTTGTGGCTGAGTGGTTTGTGTGATCTTGTCAAATGACTCAACTTGTCCCACACCCTCAAGCAAGAAGAAGTCAAATCCACTACTAATACAATGGCAGAGAGAGTTGCTGCATATCTAATTCCTATTAAATAGACAGGTGGGAGTGAGGTAGAATTACTCAAATATGGGTATTTAGTTTAAAAAAAAAAATCAGACAAAACTTTTTAGAAATTCCTCAAGAATTTCAAATGAGACTTATTGTCAGTTGCCATTACATGAGCCTGGATTTACAGTCATCCTTTTGAATGGTGGACCACTGAGCAAGAGTTATAAACTATTATATAACCTGTTTTTTAATACAAAGGACCACCTTGGTTACCTGAAGGGAATGGGAAGTTCCTTCATGAATGAACACACCAGAGACAAGATCATTCAATGTCCAGGATAAATCCCAATCACTGCAAAACTTTAGCTGCAGCAGCAATTCCTGCAGGTGGGAAGCACTGACTAGAAACCAAATGCACAGTACCTGATAGATTCCCAACAAAACAAATCACTATCATACCCCCAGTTCCTCTCACCTCAGGTTTCAGAGGAAAAATCTCAGATTTTCCCAGACCAAAACGTGGGGTTCTGCACCAGCAAGAAGGGCCTGGATACTTCATATCTGTGGCATACTCCTGAGCAGCCTGGCTTGTGGGCCCTAATATTTGAGTTCAGGTGGAATAAATACAAGAAAAGTTCATTTAAATGAGTTCTGCATTTTACTGGAAGCATTGAGGCAACTTCTTGTTTTCAGTATCAATTATTTCTTCTCTGGCACTTTGATACAACCTCCTTAATTTCACTGTAACCAGGATCTTGTCCTGCACAACACTCAGACAGACCTTAAATCACCCATATTTGCTCACTCCCAGACTGTAACTCTATACTCAGCCTGCATCTACATATATTAAAAATAATAATAATAAAAAAAAAACAACAAAAAAACATGGTATTCTTCCCCTTGAGTAAAGTTCTAATGGTGTTGTCTACCTTATTTAACCCATAGAGAAAAAAAAAATTAAAATGAGAGAAACATTACACTGATGCTTCAGGAATAAAAACCCCAACCCTAAATGTGTGTCATTCATTGAAGCATTCAGATTAGTGCCTTCTCCTCTGTAGAAAATTACTCAGGTCCTCTTGCTTTCCATGATCTACAGTATTGCACTTCTAAAGAAATAATACCTCGATAATCTGCACTTCAAAACCCAAGCCAATAATTGCCTTTGATGACTGAAAAAAAAGAAAAAAAAAAAGGAAACAAAAAAAAGAAAAAACCTAAGACAGAAGACAGAAAAAGAGGAATCTGCAAGGCTGCAGCAAAGGAATGCTGGAGAAAAGATGCTTAAACTACTAGTGCACTGTATTTCACTATAATTTACAACCTATTTGCCAACAGTTCTGCAATGATTAGTAAAATATGTCAAGAAGCTAAACAATATAAGCATCACACTGAAAGAAATTTAGCAAGACCCCCTCTAATTATTATTGTACATGACAATTCAACAAAATATTTTAAATCAGTGAGAAGAAAAGAAATATTAACAGTCTTTTCAGAAAAATGCACTTATTATCATGCCTGAAGGATATTCAGGAGGAATGTGAAAATAACTGTAATTTATTTAAGACCTGGAAGTATGAAATAATAAGCTACTGAGCCATC
>VWYI01046392.1:332749-337749 GCA_013399455.1 Anthoscopus minutus | reverse complement strand
CATTCAATCTCTTCGTTCTCATTTATTTATTTATTTTTTAATCCAGCCTAGCTAATGAACACCTTCCTTCGTTTAGTTAAGTTGATAAGAGATATATATATCCATTTAAATAGAAGGGTTTATCTCCTCCATTGTATGAAATCAGGAAAGGACTTTTCCCTTACACTTTCTCTTTTGCTCTGCCTTGCAATAAAAACTTTGAGGAATGCAAGGAAGAACACTCTAAAGGTGGAATTAGAGGACAGTAGGATTTAATTATCTGCATTTTCTGAAACACTAAGCTACGAGCATCAGCCATACTTTCAGTGTTATTTAAGAAGTAGTTGGGGAAAAAAAAAACAACGTTGGAGTGAACCCAAGTTTTTCATGCAGCCATAGAATGAAGAAGAATTATGTCCCGAAGAGGACACTGTATATGAAGTTGTGCCCACGTGCAAGCTTCAAAGGACCAAGGTCTTTTGCAATTCAGCATTTGGCAAAGCCACTGCAAGGCCTTGGTGTACATCTGCGGCAGGTATTTTGTGGTGATGGGGAGATAAAAGGGTGTAACACTCGGTTACTTCTGTTTAAACTACGACACAGGGAAAAATAATAGAAAGTCAGCGAGGATTTTTTTGTTGCCTCCGTGTAAAACAAACACATCTTTGTTTCGTAAAATGATGATGTACACACCATCAGTCCCTAACGATCCTTTGGGGTGCGTGGAGAGAAGAGATGTAAAAATGAGCCTAGAAATTCAGTTTAATATGCACGGGTGAGTGTTTTGCTCCCCGAATGGCATGCAGACTATGCAGACTTGCTGTTATATTTTTAACTTAATGCACGGCGTATTAGCCATTACGTCCTCGGAGTGGACACATGTCATTCTGAATCAGAGATGAGCTCCACATGGCAGGGATCCCTGAGCCTGTGCTGAACCAGGGGCTCGGTGCTGAACCAGGATCCCTCGTCTGTAAAATCTGTTCTGAGCCCGAACCTGCAATGCTCCCTCCGGTAAAACTGTCATTAGCTACAGGAGCTGATATTGGTAATTTACATTTTGCCAGCCGTAGACTCAAGTTACAAACTGCTGCTTGTTCTGGGGACAGATTTAGACCTAATGATAAAATTATACTTTTTCGCAGTAACTGTTGCCCTTGGACATGCTTAGAAGTTTTATGGCAGTTCTGCATCTGCTTATCTAATTGCCAAACCAGCTTTCTGAAGCTTCTTAGCTGTGCTACCTGCAGAAAGTGTGCAAATCCCTTCCTTGCTCCTAACGCGGGAGCAATTAGCTTTACTTTTGCAGGCTGAACACACGTGATGATGGCTCCCAGTGTCTTGCTGTGGCTTCTCCTGCTGCCACTTGGGTCCTTGCTCCACTGGAGATGGTCCTGCTCTATGAGCCTGTCCTCTAACACAACAGGCTGATTTGCAACTCTGGAGCACCTCAGAGCATTTCCCAGAGCAGCTGTGGCTGCTCCTGGATCCCTAGAAATGGCCAAGGCCAGGTTGGACAGGGATTGGAGCAACCTGGGATAGTGGAAGGTGTCCCTGTCCATGGCAGAGGGGTTTGAATAAGATGGTGTTTAAGGTCTCTCTCAACCAAAACCATTCTGTGATTGATTCTGTGATCTCCTGTTGGTTTTGTGGAAAATTAAACTCACGGAAGAAATATTTCTGGGTAACTCAAGACAATTTGATGGGGGCTGTAGAAGGGAAAAAGCCGCAAGGCAAACCATCAGACAGAAAACCAGCTTATCAGTGTCCTATTTACCCCTGCACAGACCTTGGCAGGTGGGTTTGGGAGCCACTGGGCGTTTCATGGTCATTATTACTCCAGAGCCATTAGAAATAATGGGATATTTGAGGAGGCCCCCTCCCACTCCAAGGGTGACTTGTCCCACGTGGGAGATGCTTCCTTGTCTCCTAGTTTATCCCTCTTTTTCCATGACTTTTAGGAAATGTGTAAGGCTTTAGCATCCTTAGCAAAGATAAACTCCACCAATAAAACTCCCAAGAAAGGAATCATACAGGAATATGGATAAAACCCTTTTCAGCAAAGGAGGTTCGTGTCCAGCCCTGCATCAAGCAAAGCCTAGCAGAAAGCTGAATAAAGGCAGTATTCATGACAAGGTGGGTCACCTTCCTGACTTGCAGAGATTTATCTTTCTGCCAGGGAGCAGGCAAGGCCCTGCCACTGATGGAGGGTGGTCTTCATTTGCACCTACAGAGGTTTCCAACCACAGAAAGTGGGAGGCAGGCTAGAAGAGGAGTATCAGAGTTCCAGCAAGTTGCTTGCTAGCTTTCCAAGCCTGGAGAGCAAACTGAAGTGTATTATTAGCTCCTTTCTATTTGCCTCAAAAGCTGATGAAGAAGAAGTTGGAAACCATACTATTCAACTGCCAAATAACTCGAAAAAATTCCAACAGCGCCTGACATACGAGCCAAGGAACCCACTGAAAATGTACATTTCCATCCAAGCCATAATGCATTGAGCTATGATCTCATCCTGAGCTTTTTCTTTTTTTTTTCTTTTTTTTTAATTTTGTTTTATTTGGTTTTAGGTTTTTAAGTGAAAAAAAAAGAGGAAACAATTATTAAACCTTACATTAGGGGGTAGAACAGGGACGGGACCATCACTGTCAATCCCCTCTCCACAGTGTTTGTGCTGTGTGGGAGGAATGGTTTTCCCCAGCTCTGTCACAGGGGTGGTGACAACTTCCACTGCCCTCCCATGTGAGCTGACACCTATGAGCCAAAACCTGGCCCCTCCCTGCCCCCATGGAAAGGAGAGGACAAAGTCAGGAGCCACGGCCCTCTCCAGCTCCCTGCTCTGGTGGTGATCCCTGCCCAGCTGTCAGGGCTATCCCAGCAGCTCATGGGAAATGCCACTTCCCAAAGCAGGAGCCAATCACTTTTGCAACATCCAAGCTAAATAAATGGTTTCCAGACTCCTGATCAAACCTCTCATTCATGTTTCAGTTTAGAAACTATGAACAGGACAGTCCAGTTTTATCTTTAAAGCATCTGGTTTTTGGGAAGCACAAATACCCTGCTATTAAAAAAAAAAAACGAAAAAAGTTTTAAACATAAAATGCTTGTGAGACTGGCAATTCTTATTAAAAGCTAGGGCTTTTTTCACTGGGTAATTTTCCAGATTTCTCACAGCCCTGGAACACAGGAGAGAATTTGGGAAACAAGGGAAACATAGGTGGGAAAAATATACGAAAAGAAAACATGTAAAAGAAAACACATTTAAATTTGTTTCCACGTATGAGATCATGTTTCTGGCACTTTGTAGAAGTCCTATGGAAGCTGTTATTTCCAATATAGGAATACTACAGTGACTAAATTGGTGTTAAATTTAAATCTATTCAGGAAGTAATAGTCAATCTGCATTCCATGTAAAGACTCTCACAGGCAAAATTATTTATACAAGGTAAAGTTGGCAAAAGGAAGTCCAATGAAAGAAAAGAAATTACATGTATTAACCCAACCCTTCCCAGCTAAATTCTTCAATAGTCCTTCCTCAGGAAAATAGAGTTTTAGCCAGTGTGAGAGTAACACATTTTGTTAAAGTGGAAGTGATGTTTCAGGAACTGCTATTTTAGATGCATTATGAAACAATATAAGTCCATGTGATCCTTTAAAGTAAGTGTCACTATTTGCAGACAGATTTTTACTAATAGGTTAATTCCACATGAAGTGT
The DNA here is from genome assembly GCA_013399455.1 of Anthoscopus minutus. Classification (NCBI taxonomy): domain Eukaryota; kingdom Metazoa; phylum Chordata; class Aves; order Passeriformes; family Paridae; genus Anthoscopus; species Anthoscopus minutus. The sequence continues at coordinate 334,058 of VWYI01046392.1, read as the reverse complement.
AAAATGCGTCCCACAAATGTGCAGCTACGTAATTGGATGGATGTTTTCACAGATGTATATTTAATTTTACAACTTTTGAACCTTCTTTGCATTTATTAATTCATTTCTGCAACATTTAGGTCCGAATTTTGCCACACATGCACAGCTCCAAGGAGGCCTGATTTTAATTATATTCACGCAGATTTTATGCCAGGGTAACTATTGACTTAAATCAACCTCCTTAGCCCATGATTTACATCAATATAACTTTGACTAGAATCAGGCTCAGTTGAAGCTCTGTAGAAATAATGTTGCCAGAGTTTCCCTCTGAGTTCTTTTTACTACTGGTTGTACAGAGTAAATAATTATTTTGGGCCAGCATGTGTCAAAACTTAAACTACTTTTAAAACACGGGGAAAAGAGATATCTGATTTTCAGAGGACTCTCTATAAGCTGATGGTATCCTGGCTGGAATTTGCTGTTTCTCTTTTGAGAACTTAATTCTGCCATGTGCATGCTGTCACAAGGGCAGAAAAAAACCCTTTAAATAAATGGGTACCCCAAATTTAAGCAGTGATGAAGCTGAAGGTGTGGCAGACAGCTTGTCCCCTCCTGGATGCCATGGGCCAAGGGCCTGCCATGCACCCAGATGGGAGCCCTGCAGAAAAGCCATACAAGGCATCCATAGCCAACGAGAAAAAGCAGGATAAGGTGCTCTTTTCCAGAACTCAAGCCCTTGCATAGACATCGACCCACCCAGGGAAGCTGCAAAGTCCGCACATGGCACCACAGGCCTGATCTGAGATCTCTGTCTATGGGTTCCTTGAAATGGCTTTAGGATAAGCCCATGGCACGGGTTTTGTCACATGATAGTCGAGGACACCAAGGACCACCATAAAAAGGCTTCAAGGTGAAGGGAGAAAGCCGCATATCTAACTCCCCAGCATGGTGGTGCACCACGAACCTCACCCAAGTCACTTGAGAGTGCGTGTCCCCTTTTTGCCCACACAGGCTGAGCTGGTGGCACCTGTGTCCCTCTCCTGACCTTCGCTGTCTGTCCCAAACTGCCTGTCATCTCACTTGACCTACCTATGGGATTTAACTTCCCTCTGCTGAATCCCTGCACCCTCAGGGCCCCGAAAGCCAAGATTTACTCTTTGCTGCGCTCAGCCAAATTTGCCTCCGGGCCACTTCCCTTTATAAGGACACAGTGTGACCACCAGCCCTGCACGTGGGGTGGCCTCACCACCACGTTTCCTCTCCCTCCTGTGTTTCCTCTTCCCTTCCTCTGGGGCAGAGGTGAGAAGCCCTCACCCTGTGAGGCACAGGC
>VWYI01046392.1:282749-327749 GCA_013399455.1 Anthoscopus minutus | reverse complement strand
AAATGCTAATGTGCAGGTTGTGGCAGAAACTAAACCAAAGCAATGAGATTTGCAGCTACAGCTGATTCCCCATCTCACACTGTGATTTTTAACATTTCTCCCCTCTCTCACTGAACCACAGCTACAAAAGTTATTTCTCCTCTTATTTCTGCTGTTCTCCTTCTCCCTTCAAAGTGCAAAAGAGATAAACCCCCCAAACTGTTGATTAAAGTAGATGGGAGTTGGTAGGAGGAACTAGGAAGAGTTTCTAGCAGCTAAGCAGAATTTATATCAGGAGCCAGCTCCTAACATCCTTTCCAGCTTTCTGCTTGCCACTGCTCCAGTTTTGAAAACATGCAAAATTTATCTGACTTACCACAACAGCTTGAAGGACCAGCTTGGATAAATATGTATTTTTGTGATCTCTATTGGTTTTGCACATATGGTATCATCTACCTGATTGATTGTAAGGGCTCCATTGACTAAAAACTGAAGGGATTTTGGTGTATACACTCATTCTGAAAATACATATTCATGGCAGGGCATGCCACAATCCCCTAAACGTGAAGTCACTGCCCTGCCCGGTGTCAGCGTCTCTCCCGTAATGAATCACCGGCGGATGGACCCCTGGCACTTCACCCTCCTGCAGTGGCTGCTGTCACCCTCCAGCTCCCAGCCACGTCCCTGGCTCCAGCAAAAGGGCAAGGACCTGGCTGCCCTCCCCACCAGCCACCTCCCTCAAACCACAGCTTTTCATTCAGATGATCTTTTTTCTTTCGTTATTTTTTTTTTTAATTTCAATTTCAACAAGGCCAAATTAATTGTTTGCGAAATGAAGAAATGGATCCTGCAGCAATCTTATCCCTCTGATAACTCCTCACAATTTGCAACAGAGTTCCCTCTAGCCTCAGCCACGGAGCAGGGTCTGTATTTCTTCTTCTAAGAGTATTTTTTCCTCCTTCCTTTCCCACCGCCAAACACTACAAGCGAGACAGACTATATGAAAAAAAACACTGTAAAATAAATAATTGCCTTCACGGGGAAATGTGTCGGGTTTTTCCCCCTCTCCTTTACATCCTTATATCTGACCCTAATCTAGATCCCACAGCCAGTGACAGAAATATTGACATCAGCCGGGAACAGATCAGGTTTCTTTACACAGGGGACGAGTCCTGTAAACTCTGCTGTGTTGACAGAACCAGGTCCCGTGCTGGTGGGTCCTTCTGCTGGCCTGGAGAAGGTTTAAACACCATTCCTGCTCCCCTGTAGCCAAGGCAGCTTTCTCATTAACTTTAGTACCAGCATCATTGCACCTTAAAAATAAATAGGGATGGATCCTGAGACATGAAGAACATGACCTGACTCTTAGTGCCCACAAGAAGATGTTTCTGTATTACAGAGCACAAAGAATACCACAGTCTGGCCCAAGATTAATCAAAAACCCCTTGGAAGTTAGCTAAAAAAACCCCCAAAATTCTTCCTCTTTATTTTTATGGTCAAGCTACAAACTCCTGATAAACAGAGACCACGGTGGAAATGTTGACACAAACCTCTGCTTGGCACTGGGAGCAGGCACGACCTCCTGTTGTTACCTGCTCTGGTGAGAGTATTCATAGGTCCGTGATGAAGTAGGGGCACTCAGGATTTGTACAGAATTTTCCTTTCTATTCTGAAACTTGCTCAAAACCCGGCCCTCCAATTTTTGGTCACAGCTTTATCTCAGAAAAGGCTGAATAGGTACTTAAAATATTTTTCAAGGAAAAGAAAGAGGCGAGAGAAAGAGAAACCCCTGCCCATTCTTCTGAAATTTAAGTAGGCAGCCCTTGAAAGATCACTGAGAAAAGTCTGTATTTTCTCAGGTTTAACTAAATAATTTATGCATACTTTCACTTTGGCATGATGAAGCAATTTTAGCCTTTAAAACCCACAACTACTCAGGAGGGAAAAGGTCTGGTTCCTGCAACTTAAATAATTTAAACATCCAGGTGGAAATGCTTTCAGTGCTGCTCCTTTCTGAGACAAAGGAGGAAGACCCCAAAACTCTGGGACACTGAGAAGAAAAAGAGTGATAAAAGAGTGAGCCTTGGGTACCTTCAATATTGAGGGGAAATTCGGCATTGTTCGCTGGAGAAATATGACCAGAGAGATGCTCACAGTACATAAATCCACTAGGTAAAAACGCTTAGGAAAAACATTGGCCTAGAGCTACAACAAACATGATTTGCAAAAGAGCACGGCAAAAATATCCCTCTGCCCTCTAACCCAAGTCAGAAATGGTTTGTGTACGCTTAAGGGTTAGGCAGATGTTAGGGGTCACTGAAGAAGCTGTGTGAAAAACTGCACCACCAGCACCAGCTTCTGAATTTACAGAAATGAGTGCGAAGCTTAACTCCCAGCCCAGCAGCTCTGTGCCAGCAAGAAATGAAAAAGTACCTGGGCTACTTCACTCTTTCCCACATCAGATGGCAGATGTGAAACTCCTGAGACACATGCAGAAATTTATCAGCTTTAAGACAGGTAAGAACAGTCCTCTGAGTCAGTGTCCATCGCCCTCATGTCGGGTTTTGCTACGTGTGAGCACATAGGCAATGACATGATGTCCAGGGGAAGGACGGGATGCCCAGTGGGAGCTGATGGTTATGGGGAGAAGCACTTAAAAAAACTCCCAACACCAGAAAGAAAGAGCCAACAGCATAGGTATTGGTAGAACTAGATAACTGGAAATTATTTCACACAGTATTAAGCTCTGTTAATCAAGATGTCTCCCAGTAAATAGCATTACTGAAATGAACATTTGGCTCCATCCCAAGGACAGACATGCCTCGGACTTCTCTCCCCTTTGGTATCTATCGACCAGAAAGTATTAGAGGGAGAGTTAGCAGTGACCCATATATCTAAAGCACCAGCATTTTCTTTTAGGGAAAAAATATCTGATTGTCCTTTCTAACGGGCTTTAAAGCCTCCATTGTTCAGTGTGAGCCTTCAAAACATGGCAGGGAACAATGTCCTGGGGCTGGAGAGACACTTTCTGCATGCCTGTGGTGTTCTCCTTCGGTTTTGCAGAGACAAGAACTCCTGAACGTCCAAGATCCCTTCATTGCTCATGTTCCTCAAGGGAATGGTGGTAGAACACCAAATTATTAATGGTGCCCACCCCTCCACAGCCAAGCCAGTGCTCACATGGCATCAGGAGCAAACAGGAGGTGCCATGGGGAGGAGAAGGAGGAAAAGAAAAAGAGGGGAGGCCAAACCTAGCCATGCCCTCATGTGGGATTTTCACCAGCACTCTTCACCTGTGATTTCCTACTCCTCTGGCAGACACCTGAGAAGGGAAGCGAGAAACAAGCCATGGTCCTCCGGCTACCCCTCCACTGACTACATATTTTCCATGGCCTATTTCCATTTTTTATTTTCTCCTACCAGGTGTCTCACTCAATATATTCTGATCAATGCAAAAAAGGGCAAAATTCATGCCTTGCAGCACTAGAAATGCTGCAATTGGTGTTGAAACTGATGCTCTTTCAGCATAGATTTTTGTTGCTGTGCACATGAGTAGCTACTGGCTGCCAGTGTGTGTGTATATGAAGTAACACCACCTCCAGAGCCTGCTTCCCACCAGAATTTGAGCTTAAAATGGCTCACATTTTCTCCTATCTACATGTGCCTCATGGTCAGCTGAAATGTTCGTATTAGCAGGTCCCCAGCCTTATCCTCGCAGCCAAAAGGAAATGCGGAGTAGGGCATAAGAGGCTGTTGAAACCACATGTCATGTTTGGGTTTGCTGTGTCATAATGATTTTATTCTGGTTGGGATAAGGCTTTCTGCAGCTGTTTTCCTATGGAGCTGATGGCAAAGGGCAAGGACTCAGCTGATACTGAGCAAAAAGGAACAGCAGCAAGAGGGGGGATGTCTCAACAAAGAAAAAATGTCTCCGTTAAAAATGCATTATTTGTGTTGTTTTAAGTGTGCAAACTTTAGAGGCATTATCTGTGGTTAAGAGGTAAAAGAAGGGATGTGGAATGAGGCTTCAGACCTCAAGCCTTCAAGTATTTTCCCTTTTTTTTGACCTTCTGTAAATTCCGTTTTCTAAAAGTGGTATTAATATCAGCACCTCAGACACCGCCGTCCCTGCAGGAAAGCGTGGGTGTCTTGGATGGTCCTGGATGCTCCAGAACATTTCTGCTGCCAGTGGAAAGAAACTCCCCTTTCTCTGATTCCCTCACAGGCATGACTCCTACCTGGACTGGCAGGATGGCCTTGTCCTCTAATTATTGTGTCAAAATGTACAGCAGTTATCCCGAGGATGTGCTGCCTCCTGCACCAGGTACCTGTCCAAAACCTCCAGCTCATTGCTTTGGCATGGAAGGAACATCTTTCGGGTGCCACTGAGTGGCTTCAGGTTTCTGCCAGTGCCTACCTCGAGGTCAAAAGAGAAAATGAATTTTTAACAAAAGAGAGCTGGCTTGAAATTAAAAGTTATTCCCTCTTTCAATGCAATACCAAAGCACAACCCATGTCAGGATCACATTTCACCGGAGAAACTTTCAAGGTTAATATTGTTTCTGAACAAAGTATATATCAGATTTTTGGAGGCCTTTCTGCTGACTTATGTCTTGCATCTGGGAGTCGCGATGGGAACTGGAGACCTTGTGTTTGCAAACCTGTGCAATTTTGGGCACTAGAATAACCATTATATCAACACCAGGAACAAAGAAAGCTCAGGGACTGTGTGAAACTCCTCTCACAACAACCCAAAAAATAAAAAGGCAGCCCATTTGGCACCAAGCTCCCTGAGGAAACTGCGTGAACCCGAGGTGAAAGGCCTTTTCTTCTATTCCCAGGCTGCTAAACCATCTAGCTCTCCTCATTCATTACCTCGAGTTAAGCTTTGCAAGCTTACAGTAAACCTGGGAGAGCTCAGGTTTTGTACAGAGGAATTTCACATTAGGGATTCGTTTTCCCCGCCTCCAGCCTGTTCCCCTGAATCTTCAAACAGAACACCTGATATAAACCTAAAATCCTAATCTAGCCTGAAGTGCATTAATAGGAGCTTTGATTTTTCTGTTTAAAAAAGCAGAGAATTAGCTCCATAATCCTACTAGTTATACTTCTAACAATATTATTTTAAGACAATTAATTCATATTTTAAAATAATGAAATTACTAGCACAAGACACTAAACTTCTTTTAGTATATTAAATTGGGCAGATTGCTTCTCTCCTTCTAATTATGAATGTAGCAGTTACAAAAGAAACTGTCATTTTGATAGAGTAAAAGACAATCTGTCTGCCAAAAGTGTCCAACCATAATTCTAAAAAAAAAGTCATCTGCATCAAGAACATGCTACTTTGTTTGATGTACTGTCTTATTGGAAACCTAATTTGCTTTCAACCTCTGAGACAACACATAGCATAAGTTTGTGTGACTAATTTTCTTGGAAATATGAGTAATTAGAATAAGGGACCATTTCCATCTCAGGAATGAGGAGCTTGCAAAATCCAAAATAAAAATGCTTTAAGTCACTTTCTTTTCCCTTTCTGCCGTGTATTCCTGAAGGGACAGGGATGGCTTTGCGCAGTGGAACATAAGCTCACATGTAAATCGTGAACTACTGCAAAGTACAGAGAGGTTTATTACCTGAGGTGAGCACTCCCAGAGCTCCTGGAGTATAAAAGCATTAGCCGTATGTTCTAACCGAGTCATAAAAATCAATAAACAGGAACCCCCCACCTGTGCTATGGCCCCAGTGTTAAGTTTTATACACGTAGTAATAGTGCATATCAATTTTCACCACCCTTCCTACGCTAGCTATTACAAGGCATACAACCACCGGAGGGACTGCGAGAGCAGTGCCATTCATCCCACGGAGTTGTCCAGATGCCAGCTCCATTGCATCATTGTCAATTTTATTCTATCTACAACTGGACAAGGCTGCAGCCCCGGCTCCTATCCACCCACTCAACCCCGCAACAATTGCAAACTCTGTTCGGCTGGTTAAAGAGTTTACAAGCCAGCTGAAAGAAAACAGAACAGTTGCATATTAATGCACCCAGCCCCTGAAAGATCGCATAATGGAGCGGGAGAAACGTGTAACTGCAACCAATATGGGATCTTGTCCAGCTGCTGCAGCCTGTGGATCAGTGACCGGGTTTTTAAATAAATTAATGATAAGCATCCATATGCAGCTGCGCCAGGTTTCGGCTGCAACTGGTTGTGTTGCTGGAGGCTCCTTGGTTGCCCAGAGGTACAGGAAGCATGGGTCGTCAGAGCTACTGGATGCTGAAAATCAAAGAGCCCTACACATGTGGTAGCTCTGCCAGGTTGCAAAAATAACCACTAAATCACGCTTATCTTATAATTAAAAAGAATGCCCCTGATAAGGCAGGGAGGAGTATGAGAATAAACCTTTGCCACGTACTTTCCACTGTTCATTAATCTATGGAAATAAGGGTGGCAGGTTTATGTAAGTATCTAGGAGGCCAGGAAAGTTGGTTGCTTCTTGTTTTCAAATCAAGACCAAAAAAAAAAACCAAAAACAAAAACAAAAAAACCCCAACACCACTGAAAAACTACCCACCACAAAACTTGGAGGAATATTTAATTCTACAGGCATCCTTTAAAAGCACCAGGCTTTCTAATTACAGCCCAAAAATGACCAATGAAGCCTTTAGCAAGTAATGAGAAGCACTTGAGGATGAAGGCTTTGATTCCAAAATAAGTCTGACCTAAGAGTAGTCTCCCTTTATGAAGCTGTGGTAGCTTCAGTTTTAATAGGCAAGATGGAAAGAAAAAATAGAGAAAAAAACCCCAAAAACCAGCACTTGACTATGACCCTTTCTCCCCTCCCCAACAAAAAGACAAGGAGTTTTATCTGCCTGAGGTTGCCTCTGATAGTGCTTATGGTCCGGAAGTACCACTCATGGGTACTTAAAGCAGCATCACTCAGAAGCATAAAAATAGAATAAAGTTGTACAGCAAATGAGAAATTATGATATAACTCAAGTGTTGTGACACAAAACAAGCAAAACAAACACTCCCAACATTCCCTGGAAATGATAAAAATCTATCTGAAATTAGTGCCATCAAGGTGCTGCTTAGGATGAAGAAGTGCCTTTAAAAGCTCTCTGCAATGAGAGTCAGGACAGCTTTGTGGTGAAGTTAACCATTTTAGGCAATGGGAAGAAAGTAAGACCATTGTAGTTGTGAACAGCTGGCATACAATAGATAATTTAAGGGAAAGTGACCCTCATGTATAATTTTTAACTGAAGAACTGTCAAGCCCCATTAGTTCCAATAGGGCCTGGTAGCACCGAGGTAGGTTTATAGGGGCTTTGTATGAGAAGAGTTTCCAACAGAGAAGAAAAAAAAATAATTTTAAGGGAACTTTTGTGGATTCAGAATTAGTTCCTCTTTTTTTTTTTTTTTTATCTTAGCTGCTGTTTGAGACAATGACATCCCTGCTTTTCTTTCAGAAGGGAACCCAGAAAACAGTAAAAGTATATTTTGGAGCCAGTTTAACCAATTACTGCAGCTTGAAACAACAGCATCTCTGCTTTTCTGTTCAGAAGAGAACACAGAAAATGGTAAAAACATATTTTGGAGCAGTTTAGCCGTGTTCTGAGCCACATGTGCTGATAATGCTGAGGAATTCTGAGAGACACCCATTAAACGTGGAAACCGTGCTGTTAAATCTACGTCACCACCTTGGCCAGTGAATAAAAAGGCAAGTAAAAGAACAAGGAAAGAAAGCAGGACTCCTTAAATAAGTGCAAATAATGAAGGGTAGAACCTGAGTAGAACATAAAAAGTGAGCAAGTTAGGTAAAATAAAGCTCCAGCACCGTTTCTGCAGACGTATTGTAGAGGCCAGTCCAACATTATAAACAATTGCTATAAAACCTGAAAGGTCCAGGTGTTGCTAAGTCATGTTTACTTTATGGCTTTCACTTTGCTATTTGGCAGAACTTCTGAGGACGTACTGAGTGATGTTGCCCTTAACTTAAAGAGCTATAACTTTCTTGCCCAAACTTAAAAGAGATACTGTAAAATTATTTAGCAACTTCTTGGGCCATAAACCCAGAGTCCTCTCCTGAGTGTCAGTCAGCCCCGCTTGAAATGCTGTAGTTTGATGGTGGGTGTGTGGTGGGTCGTGGGACATTCACAGAAATTGGGGTAAAGAGGAGGAAGACTGAGCATGTTCCTCTCCTCCTTCAAAGGGCTCACACTCCAGGCAACCTTGTGCCTCCTGGATGCTTGAAGGGATGGGGAAAATGGGGAAAAAAAGCAGTAAATGCAGGCAAAGGTTTGGGCTTTTCTCCTTTCTTTGGAGAGTTCTCCTTCCTTGGGGAAAGTGGTGTAGCAGGAAGGTGGTGGGTTTAGGGGAAGTTATCTCCCTGCACTGCTGGGGCCCCATCATGCTTTCTGTAGGGACCAAGGGAGGATGGCTGCCAAAAAACCAGAATGCTGTCATAGCTGAGGTCAATATTGGGTTTAAAGGAAATAAGATTAGCTAATTCTGGCCTTAAGGAGTTGACTTAAGGCCTATATATTAAAAATAAATAAATAAATAAAATACAGATTGTCATTTAAGGAAATGATAAAAGAACCATCCTTTTAAACTCAACTCAAATAATGTGACAATAAAGCCAGGAGTTATAGGTACTGCAGATTGTCCTTTACTAGACACTCTATTACGTGTAGTCATTAGGCCAGCTATAAAAAGAAGGTTTAAATACTAATGTATTTTTTAATTTGTTTTATACCCTAAACAAGCAATCAATGTACATTAATAAACATAATTGTTTTTTTGGCATTTGTCCATTCATTTGGTCTACCTTGTCAGCTCCTGCAAACACATCAGCAAAATTCAGTAACCACAATACACAAGAAGGAAACACCAACGAGGCCATCTCAAATATGCAGAATGTATTGAATTACTTTGCTGCTCCACTATTGACAGACTGAAATCCCCAAAGTTGACCATAACTGTCCTCCTGTCCATCTTAAACAATGACTTTGACAGATTTTTGTCCACAAATACAGCTTTGGAGTGCTGTTGCAAAGAACCTTTAACGAGGTGGTAAATATGTTTACCTTTGATAAGGTGAGCTGCTTGATAAGATAAGGTGGATGGGCACTTTTCAAAAGCAAACATGCACAGAGCTCAGAGCTTTCACCCAGGAGCTGTGCTGGATCTGATCAGCATAAGGAAACGTCTACTCGCTCTGGAATAGCTTCCTGAAATCAATTTGTTCCTTTTCAGTTTTAATTATAAAATACCACTCACTAGAGAGAGATTTATTCACTCAAGAGGGTGCAGCGTTGGAGATGGATGTGCAAAAGGTGCTCATCTCTGTAGTCTTAGCAATTAGGGGTGCAACTCTCAGTTTAACTAGGACACTGTGGGTATCTACCTCCTGGTGTGTCACCTCCAAGCAATCCCATCCAAGGGACATCCTGCAAACGGAGAAGATCGGGAAATAGCTCAGCAGAGCAGGCTCTCGTTGGTCTGGTATGATTATCCTGAGTGCTAGTGACCAGAGAAATACATACCAACAAAAAGCTCCACTGGAGGCAAAATCTATGTTGTGACCCTATAATGCTTCCTGACGTCTCTACCAGGTCCTCTCCGTAGGTGACCCCACCATGACAACCCTGGCTGGCCCGTCGGTCGTGGGCGAGGAGAAGGGAGGAAACGTGGGCAGTGTCTGCGCCACAGAAATCCTTAAAATGTCATTTGTCGGGGGAGAGGAAAACAAAATTGTTGCAAGAGCAACAGAAGCTGTGAGGTCCAAAATGGGAGCTCCACTAAAGCCTTTAACGCACTAGAAAATTTATGAAAACATGAATAAAAGGTAACTTATTCAGTGTCAGCCTTACATATTTATAGTTTAAAAATTAGTCAAAGTTTATGTCCTGAGGTTGCACCTACAGGAAGCCAGATGTGTGCCTTCTGCATGTGACCTAAGACAGGCCTGAAGCAACAACTAGATAATTTCTCGCTCATACTCCACACCGTCGATCGCGGCGGCTTTCTGAGGTGAGAGAATCTGACAGCACTAACTCTCCAGGGCAGAACTTTCCAGTCAAGTGGATCAACGGACTGAAAATCTCTTATGAATAGTCATTAGGCCTTCATTACAAACCCCTCACAACCCAGTTCTCTTTTCGCAACCAAATGCCTTTTGTCATCTTCACAAGGTGCATCATTTAATTACCAATTGATTTCTTTATATATGACAACATGTCAGATAGCAAAATACAGTGTATCTCCCTTAGGGGGAGAAGTCTGTTAACTATCAGCATGCCAGATTACTGAATTTAGCTGGAAGACAGCTATTCCCTCCACTGCGCCTTTATTTTAACTCGCTTTCCAGTTTTCCAGAGGAGCAACGTGGGGAAGAGGCAAAGGAGAGGAGCAGCGCAAGTAGGGATTATTTCCCCCCCATTCTGTCAAGAAATTAAAGCTGACTTCCAGCATTTCTCACTCTGTTTTTAGGCAGGGGCACCCCATGCACGCACACATGTACGTTGGCATTGGCGGCTGTGTGCACACACAGAGCCGGGCTCAAACATGTCAAACAATTGTTCTCATTATCCCAGGAATTTACCCAGCTTCTCACTTTGCTAGCACGCTGAATCTTCCCCTTCACAACTGCAGCCTGATAATCAAGCCAGTACTGTATTAATAAGCTGAATAATAAGGGAATTTCAGAAATGTACAGGACTATTATACCGTAACAATAAAACCTCAAACTGAGTAAACCAGAGCAGTGCTGAAGGTAGGCGTCGGGAAAGAATGAAACCAGTGTTGCAGTAATGCACTCCATTGTATAGCAGTGTAAATGCCTGCTTCTTTCATACACAGAAGCTACATTGCACAAGTCCGAAATGTTCTCAGAGCATCACTGTGCCTGGTTGTGATAGAACCTGGCACCAGCAAGCACTGAAAGCTGACATTATACTGTAGGATGTGCTGCAGGTGTGCAGGCCTGCGAACGTGCTCTAATTACATATTTTCCTGCAGAGCAACAATTAAGGTCGCCAAAATAATTGCCAGTTTCTTAATCCCTCTCTAAGAAGACTGACATAAGGAATGGTTTATTTTTCTCTGGTTATTTTGAAAGGGTTCTCAAGATTTTGGTTTTTTTTTTTCTAGTGCGCTGCATAGAACTAATTCTTACATTCAAATGTGTGATTATAGCCATTGTTGCTGCTGGGATGGGATTTTTCAGTCCAAACCTTTTCTGAATTCTAGAGTAAAACTAAAATAATGAAGAAATGCTGATTGTATAGCCTGGTGTGCTGTTTCAACATTTTCCCTTCAAGAAAGTACTTTTCCCTTTCTGCATGCATTTGCTCTGTGTTTTGGGGCTCTTTTTCAAGACTACAAGCTCCAGGTCAGTGCTCAGAGCCCTCCACAGTGGCATTAGGACTGCACTGTTCCAGTCAGGCAGCCAGAGAACTACAGAGTCCTGTCTGTGTCCAGGGTTCAATAAAGAATCACCTTTATTTTCATTACAACTGGCCTTATCTGCTGTGGGAGACATTACAGAGGCTTCTTTCTCAGCGGCGTCAAGCACTCGACTTCAAACAATTGAAACAATTGTAGTACATGAGACAGAAAGGAGATGTCTGGTGCATCTATTTGCAAAGCTGAGGCATTTAACAGCAACCATTATACATTGTAGTTATATATAGCTCTCTTGTAGACCTTGGGAATAGTGGCCAGGATGAGTCAAACCCAGAGCTGGGATCAACAGCCGCAAGTCAACTGATTTTCATTGGGAAGCACTGAATGATATGAGCCAGGAGCCCTCCATCCCTTCCCTCTGACTCCTACAGAACTGGAAACTGTTGGATATAGCTGTGTTCTCAGCCTCCACACAGAGCCCTTCTCCTCTTCTAAGGCCTCAGAGCTTTAGGCTCACCTCAAGCCTAGGCTCTCATCTTGACTGAAGAGGTACCTAACCTTTGAGGTGTCTTCTGCAGAGCCTGGGTCAGACCCTCCTAGCATTTCTGAATAAAGCTTCTGGAAGGTATTTTGCATAGAAAGGCAAGGACATTTGTATTCAGTCATGTTAAGACAAACCTCTGCTTCTGGGTTAAGCCAAAGGTTAATAGTCTGTTCTTAATTATATTTTTAAATAGTAGAACTTCTTTCCAACATTCTGGCAGAGCTTGCTGTCCCTGCTTTACCTATGAGCAGATCCCACTGATGTCAGAATGAGTATTGCTTATGTCAGGATTAAATTTATCTGAGCAACCCCAAAGATCAAACAAAAAATGCCACACAGCCCCAGTCAAAGGATGTCCAGAGGTATGCCAGGGAGATTGGCTTGACATGCAAAATCACATTCAAACATCTAAGAATATTAGCATTAATGAACCAGGCAAGACACCCTTTGATAATTGTTGGCAATCTGAAAACTTTGCTCTGAGGATATTAAAAGTAAACTGTTATCATCTGATTGCCAGTTTTAATCCCACTGATAGAAGCTGCCACAACCTGTCAGCATTAAATATATAACAAGGGGGTTATGAATATAAATTCCTGCTGAGGAGCGTGGGTAGATGTCCACCTTTGCAAAGGGCATTACACGTTCACAGACTGCAGAAGTGATACTAATATCACAGACTCCTACTAAGTTACTAGTTTTACTGCTAACTCCACTACTCACTTTCTAAATTTGTCCCTCTTTCCTACACTTCTCTTGAAGTCTTCCTTCAACAGAGATGAGCTAATCAGTTGCTTAGACACCCATCCTCATAAAGCTGTTCACATCTTTTTATGCTTCACCTGCAAAAGCCACAAGAGTGGTACTGTGATACAGGAAAATACATTTTCCCTCATTGTTCTTATTACTTTGCAATGGTCATTGATTCACTCTGCAAGTGAGTAAACAAAGGAAATTTAAACTTTAATGGATATTAAATTATTTGCAAATGAATCATTTACTCTTCTCCAAAGGGGTAAGTGCATTTTGTTCACTGGAAACCTACTTAGAGAAGCTGCATGAGAATGATAAAACTCAAATCTCAGGGTCATCTACAGTCAGGTTAAAATTTTCAGACCTGATCATTTCATTAATACTGTGTATAGAAATATATGAGGTGAGTCTCCAAGAAGCATAGCTTCACTTGTAGGCACCAAATCTTCAGTCTCCAGCATATTTGCCATGCTGGGAGATGGTGCTGTAGGCACCTGATTGGGGTTCCAGGTTGGAAAACAGTGAGTTTAATGGGTCCATAGCCTGGAGGGACTGCAGACACTGGGAAAGGTCAGAACAGAAGGCAGATCAGAGCCAAAGCATGACTGTAAGACAGGGCCAAGTCTCGTTGGTTTTATTCACGTGAGAATTGCAGTGATTTCAGCAAGGAGGGCATGGCCCTGTTTACATGAAATGCTTTGAAGGGAAATATTTTAGGTTTTGATCAAAACCTCATTTACATTCTTACAAAGAAACTGCGAAGAGTTATAAATGAGCTGTAGAGTATATTATAAAACACATTTTAAAAGTAACACATGCTCAAAGATGGATAACATTAAAATAAAAGTAGGTGCAATATCCAAGATGAACATTTCTCATGAGCAGAGATCACGCGAGAAAGCATTCCACAGGCATAACTTTGCAGATAATCAAAGCCAAGTATTAATACATTTTTATCAGTCCACCTTCTAAACAATATTTCAGTAGATTTCCTTTCACACAGTGATATTTGTAATAAATGTTCTGCCTTTGTTTTAAAGTCAGTCCGTAGAAAGATGACATCAGCTTAGCAAACAATAAAGTGCCTGTAATATTGTCTCCAGAGGGCTGTTACATTTACTTTGTAGCAGTAAAATTCAATTTTCAAAAAACACTATATGAATGATGTTAGGTTATTAACCCTATCACCACCGTAAAACATCATCATTGTGTGCAGAATGTAGGTCACTATCTAGGAGCTAGAAGTTGCTTTTTGTTAAATAATCCATTTAAGCTGCTTTTCTTTCCTATAGCTTGGGTTGTGTCCCTTCCCTTTGAAAAAAACAAACCAAAAAACAGTCTCATTTTTAATCTCAAGGCTCTGAGCAAGAGTCCTTATTACACATCTCATTTTAAGGTGTTCTTCCTTTGTTACTTTCAGATTTGGCCGCACACTTTTGAAGAGCGACTCTCTGTGAATTCTTGTTATTCAGAGCTGCTCTCAAAGAGAGAGAGAGAGGAGGGGGGGGAAAAAGTGTATCAGATCAGCCTACGCCTGTGGTGACTCTCACAAGTTTCAGTTCAAGGAAAGAGAAGAAAATCAGCAGCTACAAATTCTGACTCATTTTGAAATTTCAGCGCGATTGAGAAGCGACCGTCTTGATTTGGGGACCGAGTGCTCAGCCCCTGCTCATGCTCAGAGCTCCCTGCTGAACCTGGTTTTCCTTTAGCAAGCTCCAGAGGAAAGAAAGATCAGCAAGAAAACTGTCCACAAGCCAACCCGTCACATGGCTCCCTATAAAGAGGATTTGCATACCTGACACAGCTATGGAAATATTCCCCACCCGGGAAGGGGTGAGAGAGAAGGACTAATAGCGCCCCGCTATCAGGATGCAAGGGGTTAACTAGTTAAACTTCTACAACCCCCCACAGTAACTTTCCAAAAGCTGACAATAAGTAAAAGAAGTGCTGGTTATCCATTTTTTAAAGGGATGGGATTGGTTTTAGAAGAAAGGGAAAGAGGATCAAACACCTCAGAGCAACAAAAGGTTGTGTCAGAGGGCCCTCAATCACAAACCTCCTTCAACAAGAGATATTCCAACCTTCCAGAGCAGTTACCCGGGCAGCACGGCTAAAAAGTTCCCTGACATGAAAAGAACAAAAACAGAAGGGACAGAGGTAGTTATTGTTATGCACACTCCTCTTTTTTTTTTTTTTTCTGGGGCTTTTTTTCTCCCCCACAAAACTTTTTGCATAAGCTGTTCGGGGGAGAAGTAATAGTGCTGCTTATTGAAAAGAAATCCCCTGTCTTTGCATCTCCTACCTCCTAGGTTGGGAGGTATGGCCCAGCAGATTCTCAGCCAGGAACACCTGATGAATGGGGAAGGTCAGCTCCATGAATGCTTGAAAAGAGGCATCCGAAATTAATAAACATAATTATAATGTCTCCTGGTTTTCATCGCCCCCTGAACACATATTTGAATTTTTTTTTTCTTCTTCCAGACAAGTGAAGTTGTGTGCACACAAAGAATGTAAATTATTTGCATTTGCAGTGTCAGGTCTTGGAGGTATCTTAACAGCATGTAAGAATTTTCCACTTAAATGTAAATTATTAACAAGTCAGAGTTTTCATTTGTTTTATCTCCTGATGTGCAATCTAAATAAATAAATGGCACACTTTACAGTGTTCACCACCCACTTCCCTGCTCCTTCAAAAACATACTTTATATATGCTACCTCTGCTTAAATAGGATGGTGGATCATTCTCTCTTTCATCATTTATCTTTGTCTCAGTGCTTCTGAGGGGTTGAGATTGTTGTTTTTTTGCTAAAACAAATTTACCTCTAGTACTTCATCAAGTTTTCCTGTGTAATATCGCTAAGTAAACAACACAGTGGTTTATTCATAAAATATTCATATTTCAAAATGTTCCTTCCCAACCACCCCTCCTGGGTTTACCTATGTTTACAAATATGTAAGCCTTGTTAATATGCCTTGTCTGGGGAATGGTGAGTAGTGACCCTCCTTGAGGCACAGCTCTTGCTGAAGAAGTGTATTATTTCAGCTGGGAGAACAGCAAAGCTCTGGGATGAGACTGATTGATTAAGACCAGATGGATGGCCACACATAGGTGTGACAAAAATAGAAACACATTGCAAACATTCCTGGCATTGTCCTCCTGTGGTCCGGGTGGTGGATGGACCCAGTGGTACCTTATCTACCTCCTGATGGGCTCCAGAATTGAAGAATGTTAATGAAAGCTAACTCTGCCTTGCCTGCCTTACAGTGACAATTATTACAATGAATCAAGCTTAAAATTGTGTCTTGTAAATAAACTCTCATTTCCCTCCCAACCCTGATCGAAAAATGACAGCTGGCATGCCACTGGAAAACATTTGCACGCGTTTCCCTGAAATTAATTCGAAGTAAGGAGCTCAGAAAGAAGGAAAGAGAAGGAAAGAGAAGGAAAGAGAAGGAAAACAAACAGAGCATACCCACATCCTCTCCTTAAAATTAAACTTTCAGAAACCACATAAAGGAGTAAGTGCAAAATGAATGACCTCTGGTTTGGAGAATAATGTTTCATTGAAACCCTCTCAGCTTTTATGTTTATTGGCCCTAAACTGACCAACCCTCTCCGCAAGGCTGTGGTTGTTCTTCACAGAAATGCTGAACCAAGGGCCTGAATCACACTCACCTTACTGAAGTGAGTGGTCTCAATAAAAAAGGGGGAGGCAACAAGCAGGATTTGTTCCAGTCTGGCCATGCACTCCTCAGAGATGCTGTCCCTGCCTGGCCATATCCACCCTTTACCTTTCATCACACCACAGATGTATTTTTCCCACTAAGAAAAATTCCATTAACTAAACCTTCCCCTTCACATGGAGACAGCCAGGACCCGTGGGAAGGAGGTGGGAAGCAGTGCAAGACCAGGCTCCCAGGGCCACCTCACTTCTGTCCCCCCACCTATGGCACACCACAAATGGGTTGCGTGGCAAGCTCCAGGCATCGCCCCCGACACCAAGACACGTTTAAAATCACAGAAGCATCCCAAGCCTCTGCCTGGCACGGCCCTTTTCCCATGGCACAGCTTGGAGCCTGGTGACAGCCATGGAGTGAGATGGGAGAAACCAGACCCTCAAGTTTTCTGTCCCTCTCCCTAAAACTCCAGTTCAGCTCCAGCGTGAGCTTTTCGCTCCCGCTCCCCTCGCACGGGCCTGAACCCATTACCTACTTGTTATAAATCTTCTCAGGTTTCACAGGCACACATTTGCCGGTAGGTTCCCAACCCGCATTTCGGGACGTCGGGGCTCACACAGACACATTCTCACACATGCAAAAACCCTATGATGGATCAGGGGCTCCTCCATTCACCCCTCCACTTTAAGCAAAACCGTTCCTAATATACCTTTTCATACGTGAAGCATAATGAATGTACCTTTTCTTATGCATGTACAATACTGTACTTTCACCCACTGGCAAAGAAGTTCGCTAAATTACTAAGAGCGTTTAAAGAGGTGGCATTCATTGTAATATACAAAGGAATTTAAAGCACATTTACAAATGAATCGGCAGGCACGCCAACAGGAAAAACAAGTTTAAATGTAAAATTAAAAAAAAACCCCAGAAAAATAAAATTGAGGATTGCTTGAAATTATTATTATGATATGAAAATGTTTGTCCATTCTGCAGGCTGAAAACTACTTAATTTCTCTTCATCTGCAATTCAGGTGACGGTGGTTTTAAAGAAATATTCTTTTCCTTGGTTTCCTTCCCCCCTCCCCAGCTGAGTAATAAAACATAGACTGATTTAAATAAGAATCATTATGCTCAGAAGGCCTCCTCTGGCTGGAAGACTTTTGTTCCACATGTCCCATAATCTCACTCCCACATGGCTGCCATAAGGTTGATGCTGAAATCAAACTCTACTATAGAATTTGCTTTTAGACACAAAATATGTATATCAGTTTGGGGAAAGGAGTCCTATAATTTAGGTAATGGGAGAAATATACTTGATAGAAACCTCTTGACTTTGCTGCTCCCTTCTCTGTGTTTTCCCCTCATCCAGGTTGCTATTAGCATATGAAAAATGCTTTTAATTTTATCCATTTCTGGCCATATGTGTCACACACACAAGCGAGATAGCAGCTAGGTTTCGACTTATCTCTTTTTTACCACCTCAGCAGCAGGTTTAAAATAGATCACGCTCTTCTAGCTATTTGCAGCCAAGGTGTGTGCAACTCCCTTCCTGAGCAAAACCTGATAAAGGAGGAGCAAGCCACCCCATGGGAGGCGGTTTGCTCCCAGCCCAACCCCAGAAGTCTCTGTTGCAGCATCTCACAGCTCTGGTTTCATTTGACAAGCACAAGTCAGGGCAGTTCTCACCCATAACTCGGCTCACAACGTGGCGAGGCTGGAAGTTATGGCCCTATTTTTAAAGCACTTTCTATGTGCCGTTTATCTGTTTCCTTAAAACTCCCACTTCCACCCCTGCCCTACGGACAGAGCGCACGCGGCACCGAGGCTCCCACGCGCCCTTTTCCAGGACAAGGAGACTTTGTTTTACACCCAGAGACACCTTCCAGCCAAACCCCATCCCCAAATTCTTCGCAGGCGCACGTGACACGAGGCGATCCATGGCAGAGCCCAGGGAAAGCTCTCAGCAATATGCAATCCATTTTCACACATGCTATGGATCTCATGGCGTCAGTCATACGGTCACTGCACACACATAACGTTTAAAGGCCATTTCTGCTACTTTTTAAGTAAATTAAAAACTCCCATTGCCTCCCAGGCAATTAGGCTGAGGCCCTAGGACTGGCTTAAAGCGGTAAGGCGCTGAGAATTTGCGTTTAGTGGTCTCTGGCCTGGGAATATTTGTGGCTTGGTAAAAATTTTGCACACACACTCTCCAACTTGGATTTTTGGTATATATTGGGGAAATGGCTATTTTTGCATGAATGTTAAAAAAAAAAACCAACATGAAATTATGCTCCGTTTTAATGAAAGGGTGGTTTTGCTTGACAAAACATATGTCTCTTATTAACAGTATTAATAGAAATAGGCCTGCTTTCAAACTTGCAATGAAACGTGACAAAACCCAGGGCTGGGTTCTTAGCTGAGCTTCAGGCACCTTTGCAACCCAGTGCAGGCCTGCCTCACAAAACCTATCTCTTGTGAAAAAAGTACACCTCTCTGAGCATCCCACTAAATTCCTGCAAGGCCAAGAGCTACACCAGGAGCTCATTTTTCAGGATGCTTTCTCCAGCTGTAAAATTCAGGAGATCCTCCTTGTATGACGCAGCAGCCAGAATAGGTATGTGAGACCTGCCTATGTGGTTTTGGGTTTTTTAACTTGGATCACCCCAAAGGAGCCATGGGAATGGTTTCTGTCAGTGGTGCCCGCTCATCTACAGTGGTTAATAACAGCCAGGCAGCTCCAGCCTTCTGGCTGGCATCAGCAGGACCCATGGGTGTGAAACACTCCAGGAGAAAACTCTGGAAGAGTCCAGACCAGACAGTTCAGAGAAGAGCAGCCTCCCTTACTAGAAGTTATAACTTGAGGAATAAAGGGCACCTTGCCCTAATCAGGCAGATTAAGCTGATGAGCAAAGCACCTGAAACAACTTTTCCTCCCCACCTCGCCTGAAGAGGAAAGAGCTCTCCTAAGTAAATAAACCAGCACAGTCCTTTCTCATTTTGACCATTTCTCACAATTTTGCTCAAATGCCAGGCAGACAGAAGCCTTAACCCTGACAACACTTCAGTGAAAACTCCCAGGCTGGTTTTTTTTTTTTTACTTGCCCGACTTCTTTATTAAAGGCTTTCTGGCTGTGAGTGGGTGTCAGAGGTGCAGTATTTCACAGATCTGTGGGACACTGCCTCATTTTGCTCTGTATCAAGATATTAAAAGTTCCTCTTATTATAGAAAGCTTGAAGAAAGATGACCAACTGCATCTAAACCCAGATAGGCTCTGGGTATATTTATTTTATGACGGCAATGAAGTAGCCCCTTATATATTTTCTATTGTCTTCAGTAAAGACACACTTTAATCACAAACTGACATATGAAACCTGCCTATTGGCCTATTGATATTTCCTTTGCACTGAGCAATAAGCCAATAACCTATTTTAAATATAACTTTTAAAAATGACATTACCTAAGAAAAAGCTAGCAGTATTCCTAATAAAATATATTGTGGTAGGGCTGAAAAGTGCACGCAAAGCAAGCTGCATTATTAGAATGTTTAAATATTAATTATACCGCTGTGTAGTAAAGATGATCAACTGTGAGTGTCAACTAATTTTCTAAAAGCTGCAATGTTGGATGTCGTCTAAACTTCTATTGTTAAGCTAAAACTAAAAGCCCAGCAAGTTTAGTCTACTGGAGTGTGTTTATTTTTATTGGTTTCTGCATAATTTTTTTTAACATAAACCAACTTTAACCCCTTTACTGTAATCTCTGCCAGTGGAACTCCAATAGCACATCATAAAATTCCTATAATTCTTCAAAGCAATGTAGCTGGAAAAGGAAAAAAAAAAAACCAACAAAAACTATGGGCACTTTGCAACAAACGCCAACTATGAGATTCAGCCAATTAAATTTAACTCTTGCGAGCTCATTTTGCTGGCAATGTATGTGTAGATGTAGGCTTAGCTTGCCCTCCCACAGCCAATTTTGTTGGGAGCAACTCCCAGACAGGCTGCTCAGGGCTGGGCTGGCTCTATTGTGTGAAAAATCCCGCTCAGGTGGTACCTAGAGCTGGTAGGGGAGGGAGGCTGAGCAGACAGATGGGGAGGCAGATGTACAATGCTACATAAAAGTAGAAAGACTTATATTATCTTCTGTGAATGCCTTAAGTGACTGAGCGCAGGCAGCAGGCAGAGGGGTGCCAGGGTGGGGAATGAAGAGTTAACCAAAAAAATGACTGTCATTTCTCTCCCTCCTAGCAGCTATTGCTCCCTCAGAGTTTTGAGAGGAGCCACTAGACTCGAGCGAGAGAATCACTTTGAGATTCTTCTGCAAAGACAAAGAAATAGTGTGTGCCGAGGCTGGTAGGCTTCCTTCCGTCACTCATGGATGCTCTGCCAGGATTTCCCACCTGAGACAGATTGCGACGCATGTTCGAATCACTCATGCAGGAGAAGCAATACACAAGTTCAGTGTAAAGCCACTTTAAAAGCTCATCGGGTGCATACTTTACTTGTACAAAATACCTTATTCATGATGGAGCAGTGAGGGCCTAGGTAATTACTTGAATCAAGGTGGCCTCAGAAGTGTTTAAATCTACAAGGACACTTAGAGCATGAATAATGCAAAATAATTTGCATCTAAATTTTTTAAGTGTTCTTTATTCAAAAACTAAAATGCAGTTCCGATTAAAGTTTGATGAGTGAAAGCTGAGCACTTCATACCCACTGTGAAACGTCTCCTATTTGTGGAAATTATTTCAGACAGTGGTAAAGGGACAAAAGAGATCAAAAAAAAAAAAAGTTGGTGATTAATCTGCATTTCTTTTAAGCCTTCCTTATTCCATGACGTTTGGTGAGTAGGAAGTTAATTTCCAAACTTGCTGGTCTGATACCATCTACATTTCACCCCTTTAAAGCGGCCCCATAGAGCACAGCTCTAATTATTAACCAAACAAAATAACTATTCTTTTGCCTCCGATGATAGCGTGAAGCCACTCGTGGCTCTGAAATTTGTCCAGTATCTCTTAGTGCAATTAATCTCGCTTCTGTCCCCGTCAACCTCTTTGGAAAAGCCTTATGTGCAAAAATACCCTGGCTGCCTCTCACTCTGTGCTTATAGGGCACGGGCTTGCACTTCTTCACTCGGAGCGTGTTGCATCCCTTTCTTTTGAATTTGCCATTGACAGCATAAACTGCCGCATATATCATCAGTTCAGCACTTTATTATATCGTCTCCAGTCCTATTTTAGAACGTGTTGAGCAACCCCCATAAAAATTGTTAAAGAGGAAGGAGTGAACAAGACAAATGTTGTGTAATACGCTTGCTGAAAATTATGCTTTTCTCTGCCTGGGCTGGAGGCAGAGGAGAAAGAGGGAGAGGGGAAGTATGTCAGAAGCAGCCGTTTTCACGTGCAGATGTCAGTGATCCTGTTGTTAAATGTGCTTAATTCACGAGTATGTTTCCAGTCTCACTGGCGGGAAGGCACCAAGAGAAGAGACTTTGAAAGTTGGAGAGTTCTCAGATGCCCGCAGATTTCTACAGGAGAATCTGCATGGATCTGCTCCCCTGCTTGTTCCTTCCCTCTACACTCAACAGCACAAGAGCAAGACCTTCCCGAAAGCAGCCTCGGAAGCAAAAGGGGTGTTTTTTTCCAGCTGCTAAAACTTCAGGTCAGGAAATCCGCTGGGATCCAACAGGTTAGGCAGGCAGCAAAGTTTTAAGCACCGGCTCACTGTGAGCAGCTAAACTTTAAAGGCCCCTTTGCAAAGTAAAATAATTTTCCTTCTGCAGCCCTTATAAAGAATAAAGACTTCCAATTTATTACCGGCTCGAAAGCTGGCTGCCACTTTATCGGACTTTCAGATGAGTGTGCTTGCCACGCTTTCTTAGGGAGAGGATCTGCTACGTTTTTCTTGGATTTGGAACAATGCGAACATTTTTTTAACTCATTGAACAAAGATTTCCCCAGCAACAGACCCCCTGCTCAGCAGGTCACCTATCTTTGCGACAGTTTTTCTTTTCCCACGCTAACCCTAGGGCTCATTTGCATAAGGTCTCTGTTGTGACAATTAGTTTCAGGTGAGCTGATTTCTATGAGGTTTGCCCAAGACGATACACAAGCTCTGGGCCTCCCTGATCCTGGCCCTAATTGCGACTGACTGGCACCAGACACAATCACCCTCTTGATTCAGCAAATTGTCCTGCAAGTAGCTTGTTGTGACCCTGCGATGCACAAATCATATCATGTCAGCCTGGCATAGTAAACAGTGAATAAAGCAAACTCAAAAAAAAAAAAAAAAGGTTTCATAATAGCTCCTCCATCTTCTAGCCCCAGTGGACAAGATGAATACAAATTAAAGCTATATCATATCTGTGTGGAAGAGGTATCTCTGCTCTGACTAACAACTTTGGTTTGCTGGGGAGTTTTTTGGAGGTTATTTTTAATTTGCTTTGGGAAAAAAAAAAATAAAAAATCAGATGTTGCTTCATTCTGTCACCTGGGGAGAAATTCCCCAGGTAGCATAGTGGGGTCACTGTAAATGCTTCCTAGCTCGTTGTTGTGTAAATAAGCAATATGCTCCTTCATCATCTCAGAAGTTACAAGGTACAGCCATGTGCACACTAGTTGGGCTCTCAGACCCCCCACTCAAGGAAAATGCAAGTGCAAAAGGCCACCTGACTTTTGGGAAGTTGGGACAGAACTTTTCACAAAGAGCCCAGAGATGAGTGGGGGGTGCAGGGAGACCTCACCCCACTTCTCCATGACTGACAGTCCCTCATCCCACCACAGCACTGCTTTGGGCTCAGTCCTGCCTGTTTTGGAGCAGTGATAACCCTGTGGATTGGGTATTGACATGCCAAGCTGGGGAAACACACAGCCTCTGAGATGGGCAGGGAAAAGGAACAAGTAATAAATCCAAGGGGACAAAGGCAAAGTTAAGGAGGCTGGAGGAACACCTTTAAATGCAACACTAATGATAACGCTTGGTCAGGATGAAGAATTGTCCTTATCTGTGAATAACTCCCTTTTCCTCAGTTTGACTCATGGTTTTCATGTTATTTTTTTGGTGTGATACTCAATTCTTTCCTACCAGAGCAGCTCTGGCTGTGACCTCCGCTCCGTGAGTGTGAGTCAGGAGAGATTCCCTCCCCACCTTATATATTGCCTTTTTTTTTTTAAGTGAGGACTAATTTGCAAAATATTATTCACCATAGAGACAAAAGTTACTATAACTGGGATATGAAGGGTAAACTCATATCCAGACAGGTATATTGAGCCCCTGACTTCAGAGAGAGACCACGAGGGCAGGATTAGACCCCTTGGATATATTTCGTGATGATCATTATGTGAATTTGATTAGGGTATTAGTTTTGGACTACTTTTAATCTCCTGGGGAAATCTGTATTTACATTTGGGTTGTGGTTTTTTTCCCCGATGCAAATTGCTTCCCCAAATAAATAGTTATGTTAAAAATCCTAGTAAAAAAACTGTTTCAAAATCCTTCACTGACCATGGCTGGCAGCCAGTGTGAGAGGTCAGCCTGCCAGCCCCAACAGTTTGCAGCTGCAGTCGAGGTAACTATATAGGCAAAAGTGCATCTGACACCATGCATTTCTGTTAATCTGCACCCTTATCAACTGATACAGGCAAAAAGTACTAACAATTAGGACTTTATGTGCATATACAGATAAAAGTTAAGAACGAAAGAAAAATCATCCCACAGCTGTGAACACCAAGTTTTACCTCAGGAAAAACTTCAGGGTGGGAGACCTAATTCTTTTTTACTGGTACAATTACATTGATTTAAAAGTCATTAAATCTTCTGATATTCCTGTGATCTCAGGAGTTGTTTATGACCTGGGGTACTGTCCCAAGCATGCCTGTATGGCCTGAATAAAGTGAGGGAGGTGGGGGGTACCCCCTCACTGCAGGAAGGGCAGGCAGGGCAGCCACAGTCCCACCCTGGGCTCCCCCAGCCTCACACTCTGTACATTTGCAGGACATTTAGGTTGCATTTGGACACAGAAACAGGACAGGCAGCGCTCTTGGAGCAGGACACAAGGTCAGCCTCAGACACAAGGTCAACTTCTTCCACTGGTGTGCACTATCCTGGTGGGAAGCCCTGTGTCCTTCCTGATCCCTCCTGCCCAGAAAGGTGCACAAGAGGAAGGACACTCAAAGTTCTGCCTGCCATGAACATCTCCATGGACAGCTGCAAAGCTCCCAACACTCCTGTCACCATATAAACCCTGCCAGGCTTTGGCTGAGTTGTACAAACCCACCATGTCCAGTCTGAAGCAGTGCTACCATGCTCAGTCAAAGTGGTGGCAGGACCAGGAGGTCACCCAGCACTTGCCATCAGGCCAGGGCTCGGCTGTGGATGCACAGCAAGAGACCCCACACCCCTCACCTTCCCCATTTCTAACATGTGTCCCATTTCCACTGCATCCTGTGTCCCTGCTAATGCTTTTATCCCTCTCTTGTGACACAAACCATGCTTCTACACCAAAGGCAACACAGCGAGCTGATTTTGCACTTTAACCTTCAGCAACTCTGATTCTAATGCAAGGCAAAACTTTTAGATTTTTAAGTAAATAAACAGTTGATTCTGACAAAAAATGACTATTCCCTGAGGGGACATTTTTGTGAAACTGCGCCAGGTACAAAAAAAATGTATATTTTTTGGCTTGGTCATGAAACTGTCAAAACACAACTCTAACATGTTTTGCTGCATATGTAATTTTTTTCCCACAGCTCTTTCCGAGCAATGCTTAATTCTAAATTCTTTCTGCACCCAGCATTTGCAAGGAAATTGATGGATGCACAAGCAATTCAGGCTAAATTTCTGAGTGAGTGAAATAGAACAGCCAGGAGAAAGAAGGAGGAGAAAAGCAAGACAAAGCCAGAGAAACTTTGTTAAACTTTCCAAATAAATTATGTTTCTGAGATAAAATTAACTCTCAAGATAGAGCTTTGGTGAGATTTAAGCTGGGAGAAGGTTGTCTGCTGGGCACATGGGCTACATTTCACCTTCTGTGTTCATGTAACTTCATTTAATTTTATTTTTAACTATCCTCCCTCTCTCTTGCTCTCTCTCATGTATAGATACACGTTTGCATATGTAAATATCAAAGTATCTTGATCATAGTTGTGATTACAAACTTCACTTTTACTAAAAACAGCTATGGCACTGTTCTTTAAAATAATAATATATTTTCCCAAGTGCCTTCACTGTTTCATCCCAGCAACTGAAACGGAGACAATCCTTTGTATGTTGAAATGTATAATTACCATGTAGCCAAAAGGGAGGGTGTAATTTCCACATCTGATTACAAGGGAAGAGTGTAAGTGAAGCTGCCTTGGTAAACTTACACTTGTTTACAGAGAGCAATACCTTTGATATTAAAAACTCCAAACATGTAAAATGCTGGAAAAAGTCAAGGTTGTCACACACCAAAGCTAGACATTAACAGCAGCAAACCCTAAGAAATTTTTCTGGCATAGTTACAAATGAAAAGTCAATTCTTCTGCACCTGGGCTATTCTCCTCACTTGAGATGTTTGTTAAGAGACTTACAAATTGTTTTTGCACAGTGTGCTCTACTTGTCGTGTGGAAGGTTAAGAAGCTGAAGATCCAGCTTTATTAAAAAAAAAAAAAGGCAGGGAGGAACTTTCAAATGTTTCTGCTGTTTATAGCTCTACTTGGGGAGTTTAAACTAGAGAAATGTTTTTCATATTTGTCTCCATCTTCACAGAATTTACTTCTCCTAAATGTGACTGCATTTGCTTTCAAGTTTTTGTTTTTCTTTTTTTAAAACACATGATCTGTCTCCTGTTTGTTTCTTTTTATCTTTCTTTCTTCCTTTGCTGATTTACCTCCCATTAAATGAGCTTCTGCTCATGTGAAATTATTTTTTGGCCACATAGGACAAGATGGTATCAAGGAAAGGAAGAACTGTTAGAGAAAATACCACTTACTAAGGAGATTAGAGATAAGCAGAAAGAGCATACTATAGGTGGAGGGAAAAACTACTAAAAAGACAAGAAAAGCATCAGAAACTGTTTAAAATTATACGAAAGTATAATTGTTAAAGAGTTGTTATATTTTTGGAAATCATTAAAAACTCTCTGTGCAAGTATTGGATGTCAAGGTATGATAATCTCAAGCTTTCACTAACCAAGAAAAAAGAGGAGGAATGAGAAGGAAAAAGAAATTATTTTTAGAATGTGGAAAACTCCGTTTTTTGTTAGAGTATGAAAAAAAATCATATAATTAACACTTACAACATCTATCAACAAGACTCTGATAAGACCCTATTTTCTAAATTGTCTTTCTTTCCTGCCCTAGAATTATGTCCCTGATCCATATTGTTGCTCTGAACATCATATCTGGGAAAAAAAAACACCTACCACAACAACTAAAGCCTATGAAAAATAAAATGTAACCCAGTAATAACAGTCATTCCACTTGAGGATGCATGTAGTTACTCTAAAAGTGGTTTTGTCTTGTGCTGAGAGACATGAATGCAAGGGCTACCAAAAGCAATTTAATACCAGGTGGGGGTTGACATTAATCTTTCATGACAATAATATTGTGGTGTTACAGGAGGGCAAAAACAAATACCTTCCTGCACGTAGAACCACTTCCCTAAGAGTCTGTGCCTGTCTTAAAAATGCACGTATAGAATTGATGTATGGCCCCAAATTCATAATGAATATGATTATTAAACAGTCTCCACTCGTGCAAATAATAGGACCTGTCCTCCTTCTGCTTCCCTTAGGTGTGATCCAAGCTCTCCCTGAGAGCAGTGCAGGAATTCTATTCCTCCTGGAATGGGCCAGGTTTGGTGAGCCCAGGCTGTGCAGGGCTGTTTTCTGCAGGATACAAAGCCAAATTCTGTCTGTGGTTGAGAGCAGTGCCATGAAAGCCAACGGGGCTGCACAGGGGTAGATGGTGTGCCTGAGCAGCTTCTGAGCAGCATTAGTGTACTTAAAACAACAAATTAATGTCTGTGGAACACTAATCAATGTTTGGTGCACTCCACATTTTTCACTGAGTTGTTAGAGTACATTTGCTTATATTTTGCACTATTTTAATTTAGCCATATTGATCAAACTGAACACTCAATAAGACCCTAGGCACCTTAGCCTTATTAAAATTAGTCAACTTGAAGTAAGTGAGCGGAGGAAGTAATGGAAACTATTCAGAGATTTAAATACAGTGCAGCCCACTTAAATAAATACCTGTTAATGAAATAAATCTGTATATGCACATATTTCCTCAGAAACAAATTATTAAGGAGGCCCTTTAGAAGAATAAGACTGAAAGATATTTCTTAGTTTAAAATAGAAATATTTCTGCTTACATTTGTGTTTGCTGTGTTAAACTCGGGGAGTCCATGCTGACCTTTCCCATCAAAGCAGTTATCATTCCTTAGAGTCTTACAGTGTCAAAATTGATAAAAATATCCCTAAATAACCTGTAAGTAAACACTGTTGTGGGGTTTTGGTTGCTCTCCCAAATGAGTTTATCCCAGGAGGAGTAGAACTCAGCTGGGCCATCACCCAGACAAGTATAACTGGGCAGCTGCAGAAGTAAAATAAAAGGCATTTAACATGCAGTGGGAAAACTAAAAGTCATACAGCCATTCTTTACAAATGACATGTCTTTGTCTTCAGAAAGTTGTGTCTTTTTTTCAAGCAGGGGTTGAGAGGCAAGATTACAGCACCAACTCCAAGGTTTGGCTTGAGCATGGATTCGCAGTACAGCTCCTTTTGGCACATCTCTGGAGCTCAAAATATTGTTTTTGAAAACACTGCTGTTTTTCAACAAAAATGGGAGATTAGACAACATCTTTAGCTGATTAATCTTCTCTGCTCTCTGAGGGGGTGACCTATGATAGTGTATTATTTTAGCTGGGGAAAAAAATTCCACCACGTAGCAAACTTTTCCTGCGGTACCTACAAAAGAATTAAGCTAAAAAAAAGTGGGTAAAGGATCTGTGGAGGTTTCCTGGCCTCCTTGCTTTAGGGGCTGCCTTTAGAGGGCTTTGTATACTAATTTTTTTCCCTAGTCCAATAAAAGATATTAGCTCTTTTCCCTAAGCAAAATCTCTCTCATGAATCAGGCCCTACACTTGCAACTAGTGTGATATTGCTGGCCAGGTTTCACCCCAGTAAAATTCTAATCTATACTTAGTCTTGCAGAATTAAGAAGAAAATGCATATCAGCAGAATCTCCTCTCTACTTTATTTCATTTATAAATTACGAGAATGATGCTATTATATATTATTAATTTCTGCTGTTCTCCAGCTCGGCTGCAGCAGTGAGCTGCGGATGTTGGAACGGTGTAATTATGTTCTAGTAGGGCAGCCATCCGTTTCCTTTCAAAAATTTACAGGATTCTTAATCATGCTGCTCATTTGGGTGCGCAGTAGCGAGGATGGCGAAACACAAACAGGGCACGTTCGTTTACACAGGAACACCTGCTTAGCATGATAGCAGATGTCAGTCAGCAAGCAGAACACAAAAGAAAAATATCAACAACAGCAAACTAGAAGCGTTTTTAACTCGGTACGGAGATCTCTTGTCTGGGGGAAGCCAAAGGAAGGGGATGTGCCTTTGCAGGTCAAAGCAGAGGCGCGGTGATGATTTGGAAAGTCTCAGCCAACGTTCCCCAGGGACCGGGTCAACAAATCCAAGACAAACTGCTCACTGGATGATGGGATGTTTAACAATTTCTCCTTCTAGAGGGTCACTTTTGCCAGCTTGATGCTAAGAATCTTGCAAGAGTCATCGTAAATATATGGAACATTTGATAACTACAGCGAAGTAGCTGAGAGGAGCAAAATCCACAGAACTGCTGCTTCGTGTGTAAGGGTCTGCCAGCATTCCCACTGCAACCACTTATTCTCAAGGCTTTAACTTTAAGTGTTTCATCCCGGGCTGCCTCTTGGCTCTCCCATCTCAAACTGACAGCATTTCTGTTTTGTGCATATTTCATGAAATAAAAAGATGTCAGCGGAGGAGCAAAAGTTCAGTGGTTTTGGGCTCTCCCGCGCAGCGCTCCAGCCCGGCAGCGGCCGCACCTCTCCCAAGCAGGCGGCGGGAGCACGGAGCCGAGCTGTCGCGGGCAGGTATTAAAAATCCCCCTCCGTGGCATAGGCAGTAACTACTCTTCCCCAGTATTGTTAGTATTCAGAGCAAGTCAACTTGCGTGGGTCCGTGCATTAAGGACTCCCTAAGTATGCATTGACTTGATACCCAGTAATGGCTTCTAAGGAGCCGTTATGTAGTGCCGTGTCAATGATCCATGCACTGAGGACTCCCTAAGTACGCATTGACACGATAGACCGGAACGGCTCCGAAGAAGCTGTTACGGTCTATCATGCCAATGATCTGCGGATATTGGCAGTGCCTCCCACACCTCTGCAGAGACTGTAAAAAGTCTCTGAAGAAGCTGTTATGATCTCAGTGGAAGGACCATCAATCAGGTCGGTGGCAGGGTTGCGTTTTGCCATTTTTCCACCCCGTCGTTGGGAGGCCTTGTTCTGCTTCTAGAGTTGGAGTCTAAGAATGGACAAAATGTAAAGGCTGCCCACCCACAGAGTGGCTCTGGGACTGTGCAGAGGTTCCCAAGATTATAATATGACCTCTGGTTTTATTAGTTTTTGGTTTTTAGTTCCAGCTGCTTCCAACTGGGACGCCTTGACCCAAGTCCATTCAACTCTTCCTACCTTTGTTTGCTGTCCGCTAATGAGTATGGAAAGGGATGACATCTTTTGAGTGAAGATTGCAGTGGGGCTTGGAAAATGTGAATTCAGAGCAGTTATGACTAAGGCTTGTATGGACATCTCATCATTGGTGGAGGGCTGAGATGGACAAGACCTGTACGTAGAATCACACAATGGTTTGGGTTGGAAAGGACCTTAAAGATGATCCTGTTCCAATCCCCTGCCATGGGCAGGGACACCTTCCACTGTCCCAGGTTCCTCCAAGCCCTGTCCACTATCACACCTTTTACATCCAAGCATGCAGGCAAAGCTACACTGAAAGGAAATCTTACTTTGAAAGTTTTATAAACTCCTATCTATTGAGTTTATGCAGTTTCCATCCAACCAAATTCTGCGTATTCAAATAAGTTCTGAAAATCACTGCTTGGTAAAAGATCATCTGTATTTTCAGTCATGCCAAAACTTTCTATGAAAACGCTATGAAACTCTTTTTCCATGTCTTTAGTACATTAATATTTTTTTAAAATGTTTTAAAGGTACATCATTCACAATGAAGTTTTAATTCATGCTAAGTCTATGACCACAAAACACTGCTTAACCAGCTGGTATCGTTTGTGTCTGCTTTTCCAGACTCTTTCAGGGAAAACACGACTTTTTACTCTTTCATATTTGCTTCATACATCTGTTGAGGGGAGATGGAGCTATAGCAGAATATAAGTATATAGAATACTCCACCTACTTTATACATTGGATAGAACTAGATGATCTTCATAGTCCTTCCCAACCCAAACCATTAAATGATTCTATGATTCTCTGATGATAATAAGCCTATTTATGGTATGATCCCCCATAATTTAATTTAAATCTACAGGGTTAAATGTTAGCAGGCCTCTGGAGAAAGGCTGTAACCATACCTTGTGGAAAGCAGAGATCCTCAAGCAAGAAAAAGTAGAATTACTGTGCAGGTTGGAGCACCATAGAGACCTTGTCTGTAGCCAGGCTGGCCTGAAAATGTGAGCTCAGAAGAGAAACTATGCAAAAGGAGATGGAAGAACATGATAGAAGATCAGAGAAGGTCATGATAAAGGAGAAAATGAGAAGGCAGAGAAGTCTCAGAGAATAGAGGTTATTAATCCCAGGTACCTCTTTCTTTGTACTCAAAGACTCAAATATTTTTAAGTGTATTTTCAGATATGTGGAAATACTAGAGTTGTCCAGAGACTGGTACCTCAAATCAGTGATTGTTTTGGCACTGTTAATAATCAGTTTGGAGACTCAGAGTAGTTGTAGCCTTCAGGTCCACAACAGCACCACCAGCAAGCAGAGGAGAGAAGACAACATTATGTTTACTGAAAGCTTGAGTCATGCATGGATTTTACCAACACGATGCTCACTCAAATGCCTTTCAGGTAGAGGAGTGTGCAACATGTTCTGGAAAGCCACAATTGTTCCTGGGATAACCTGGTCTCCAAAGGCAAAACTATTAATTCTTTGAGAATGCATCTTTGGAATTTAGAGCCACTTTGGGGTGGCCCTGAGAGCCTATGGGCACCAGCCACTGCCACAACACAAATTCCATGCAATATCTCCCTCCATGCTGTACATTGCAAATTTGTGTGAAAAGTTGCATTTCCAAATCAAGACAGCTGAAGACTCTTGTCCTCTGGAAAGAAAAAAACAACAACTAAGCTTCTCACTAAATTTAATCATCTAGGGTTTAAACTCTACTGAGAAGGAAGAGAAGATATTTTATAATGATTGAGACCATATTTCACATGCAATATTTAATGGATGCTTTCAGGTATCTCCTGTTATAACGCTGCCCCTGCAACATGTGCTGAGTCCTCGATGTAAAATCTCAAATATTTTTTTCAGCCTCCGGGATAGGAACATGCATTTGCCTCCTTCTTATGTATATTTATTAGTAAGAATTTTTCATGGTATAATTGAAGCCTGGCAGTTTTTACCAATCGAAGCTTAAGAGGAAAACTAACACAATGTAATGTTTTGTGTCTTTTTTTTTTGTCCATGCAGGCCAGTCACTGAAAAGGTGCAAAGCACTGCTAAAAGTACGTTTTCTGAAACTCAAAGCCTTTTAAGAAAGGTACACAATGCAAGAATACGCAGCTGCAATTTTAAAAAGGCTACTGCTCCTTTAATGCCCAGCTGGTCCTGAGATGTAATAAAATTGACATATTGATTCCTTTGAATTTACAAATGCCTGTTTCATAAACTCCATCTCCAAA
Source organism: Anthoscopus minutus (assembly GCA_013399455.1). NCBI lineage: Eukaryota > Metazoa > Chordata > Aves > Passeriformes > Paridae > Anthoscopus > Anthoscopus minutus. The sequence goes on along the minus strand of VWYI01046392.1, from coordinate 295,408 downwards.
GCCTAGGCATCTTTAGAGCACTGTCATTTTTTTCTCCAAATGGATCAATTACGTGCCCACGTAATCCTGTTACCTGTGAAATCCATGCATACTTCTCCCATTTGCTGCAGTTCCCAGGCGGACAAACTTGCATTATGTACGCATAAACAAACAGAGCATTTTCCTGATATTAGGGATTGTTTTCAAAGTGAAAAGCAATCTCCTGGGTCCTTTACTCAAAAAAAAAAAACCCATACATAGTGTGGTGTTCCTCCAAGTAACCTCACTGCACTATATGTATAATTATTACACAACACAGCAAATCATTAAAAAAACATTGAGTCCTGCTATCTCAAATGCTTCAACTGCAAAAAGGCACCAAGACTTAGCAACCAGCCCTCATTTTACTGGTGAATCAAACTTTCCCATTTCTTTCTCAGCTTCCTTATTTGATAATTATTGCCATTTCTATAAGGCAATAATGTTCATCAGAAGTGTTTCTGCTTGACTAAAATGTTAGAAAAACACCCACAAACAAACAAGCAGCAAACTTTGCTATGGAAGTTTGGGGCTTTTAAATTTTATTCTAGGATAATTCATCTATTCATCGTGCTGAGCACCTTTCCATCATTTACACACACACACACAGAGTCAAGCAGGCATTAACCTGCAAACCTACCACTTATGCATATAAATGCATCACACATACAACTATTCCCATATCCCGTGGCATATTATTTGTATGAATATATACCATGCACAGAAACACACACCCCATGCACAATCCTCAAATATAAGCAGAGAAAAAGAGAATAAATGTGTTTTTCTCTGTATATGAATTGTTTATAAAGTACCGTGTACATACATAGATATGAATTCTCGTTTCATTCTTTCAGGCTGTGCTGTATCTGATTTTCTACACTTCACTGGGCAACCAGCAGTTCAGTTACACTACACTTGCCCTGTACAATTTGTCTCTAAAAGGTTCCCAAAATTATGAAACATCCTGTCTGCTGCATGACCTGCTCACTGCAGTGCCTCAGCCCGAGGTGCATCCACACATGTAGAGAGGATGGCACAGAAAAAATTTAGTGTATATGTACGTTTGATGCTTGGAGCCCATACAAGTGGCCCAATACCCCCCCGCCACTGTGCAGGAGTGGGTTTTAAAGATAAATGGCTGCATGTTAACCAGATTTGACATGCTGCACAAAAGCAGCCACCTTTGGTCCCATGACACAGCCAAACAGAAAAAACAACAAGCAGTCCTGGCAAAAGATGTCCAACATGAATAAAAGCCCAACAATTTGTCACATAGTCGTTACAAAATGTTCCAGGCTTTGGGGCTTGCCATGGGACAGCAGCGATAAGACGAGCACAGAAAAATGAAGGCTGAGGGTGTTGGGGCGGCGGAAGAGTTAAAACTCGAGGAAAGCTCCAGTAGTTCCAAAGGGGAAACAAAGAGGATATTTTCATTTGGCTCTTTCTGAAGACACACACACACATACACACACACACAGAAAAAAAAAAAGCAAAAAAGAGCTGTAATTAATTAAATCAAGAAGCTCAGTTGTTTTGAGAAATGATTGAAATCTGACATGCAAAGTAGAAATATTTATGTTTGCTTTCTATTTTAGGAATCCACGAAGCTACTTTTCCTTCACTGTACTTCCCCACCACTACAATGGCCATGGCTCAGTTTATCCAGCAGTAAGCTCTGCCTGTTCAGGGCCAAATCCTGCTCATGTTTCTCATGGCATTTGGTCTTTCCTCATGGGAACAGGCCCAGAAAACTCCAAAGATGCGTCTGGGCTTGAGGACTGGCATATGGCAACAGAGCAATACCTGAACTCCTGCTTTCCTTTGAGTTCATATAAGACAGAAAATAAAATGCCCAGACTTAGGCTTGATTTGATCAGTCTGAAGTTCCAAACCAGCTTAATCCTGCAGTTTTCCACTAAAACCAAGCAAGGGCTTCAAGCCCTACTTTGCTGTTCCGTGTCCCCCCAGAGTCACCCAGGTATCTCCATCAACTGGAGTCGGGTCAGGATTTGCACCTATGCCAGTCCACTGGCATTTTGATGCATTTTTAGAGCCCCTATATCAAAATAAGGAGCTCAAATACACCAGTGCAGCTGCTTGCTAAGCTCCACATAACGGAGCTCACATTGTAAAATACCTTTCAGTCAATAATCATCATTGCTTCAGTGATTACCCTTCGCTTCTTTATATTCAGTGGCAGAAAACTGGGGAGGGGGGAGCAGTTAAAAGCAATATCATCCTCTAAATTAGTCTAACCAGTTGTATAATAAACTCTGAGATTCTGGTTATTAGGAACATACATTTGTAATTTTCTCAGACAAATTCCTTGGCATCCGCTCGCCCTCTGATGAAACAACGGATGATACTCGCTCTTCCTCAGTCCCACAGAATGGCAGAGTGCTTTGGAGATATTAAGCTCTGCAAAAGCCCTGTGAATGAGTTCAGTAGTATTTTCCTGTCTCATAGACAGGGAAAATGAGCACAGTGAGGTTAATTGACTTGCTGGAGAGCACTTGATGCTTCACTCACCTTCCCCCAGCTTGGCCAGCGTGGGGCCAGGAGAGCATCCCACCCCATATCCACCCGCATCCTCTGCCCGGCTGGGCTGCAGCCTCCTCGCAGCATCCCAGCAGTCCAGCATGGACCAGCACGGCATGGCCTTCCCCTTGTCCCTTCATGGACCTAATTCCTTTGCAGGGGTTTTTGTATGAGTAAATTAAATAGCATCAAAAACGCCTCTGAAGTGCACAGGGCTTATCAAAAGGAAAAAAAAAAATCTACAACCAAGTGTCAGCCAGAAGAAAAGTTCATTATTATATGTCAAGGAAAAATTAATAGAAAGGGCTTCAATAGTTAAATTACATGGGTAGATCAGGCTTTCTGCAGGAAGACCAGTTTGCTTTAATTAAAGCATGTTCTGTTCAAAAGCCACTGTGCTCATGTTTTACAGCAACCTGATACCAACACCTGTAAGTCCCTGCTAAAAAACTCCAACTGCTTTCCCTTATTCCAGCCCAGCAATCCACGTTATCGAAAGTCTGAGTTATTTTTAAATGGATAGGGGGGACAACTAAGCCAGGGCTCTCAGTGGAGTCGAGCAGGGGGAAGAGGACTGTTCAAATCATGAAAATGTCAGTTCCAGCAATGTGTGCCTTGGATTATTTTTTTTCTTTGACTGTCAAGAAGATTTTAAATCTTTAATATCTGTTTGTTGTCAGGTTTGCCTCCAGCTTTTTGTATCTGCAGGTTGTATTTTTTTGTTGTTGCTAGGAATTAGCATTTCTCATTTGCTAGCTGAAAGTTTAGGAGAAAGCACCAAAATGCCGATAAACAAAGTTCATCTCAGGGAAAATCTCTGTATGCATAACCTAGTTAACAATTCTTTCATGGTTGCAGGATGAAATTTGAAATGCATGTTGAAAAAGAGAGTTCCTGCAGAAAGCATCAGTACTACTGAGGCTTTTCGGGCGCGCTGTACTAATTTTAAATGAGAAATCATTATGATTTCCGTGCCGTATTAGCATCTCTTTTATTTCGTGGTATCTCTGCTGCACTGTTTCAACTCGCTGCAGGTTGCTGTTACTTTTTTTTGATACCACATCGTTTAAACACACACCGGAGCTGAAGACATTTGGGATTACTGGGGACTTCAATCAATATTTTTGGCCTTTGTAAAGGATCTTAGCCAAACATTTGGTGTAGTTAAACTCCAACTGATGCCACGACACACAGAATATCACTCCCCAAAAAGTGCAGAACTGATGCATTGTGCCATCTCTGGCAGCATTCGTTCAACGTTTGCTGCGACTGGGGAGGAAGAAAGATATGGAATGCACGGATTGATTTTCAAATTACCTCAATATTTTGAAAACATTTTCACCTGCATGCTGAGAATGCTAAGAATAGGCAGGAAGGCAATTGTGCATTTGCACAGCCTCCACTGCATTCATTTATAAATTACCTCATCACTGACTGAAATTAACACTGATTCTTACAGGCAATTTCTCAATTTCCAATGCTAATTACATTTTTTTTACTTTTAAATTCTGTACCACCTGTTTTGGGCAAGACATCTTAGGCAGCGCGACCGCATTTAATCACAATTTTAATTAACCGCCCTGTAGATGTGAAAAAGAAGCAATTATAATATAGATGAATGATGATTTTTCTGCATTAAATTGTTTTGTTTCCCTGGTATGTTGATTGTAACACAGCACACAAATACAGTAACTGTACAATTTTTTTCTATTGTAATTTAGTAATTGTTTTTGGAAAACCAGTTTGGGAATGAGTGACTTCATCTGTTTACAAATTGATTGATACTGTTAACTCACTGATTGCTGCAGCATACATTTTGTATCGCACAGCCTAGCATAAAATATAATTAGGCATGCACAGACTTTGCAGCACCATTTTGGAATCTGAAAATCAACTGTAACTGAAGTGTGTTTTCCTTGAGCATCCTCGTATCAGCCGCGGCTGATGATACGATAATCAACAAACAATGGGCTTTTCCCATCCTGCCACTGGTAGAAACCCTTGGATTTAATCTGATAGCCTCACAGTGCAAGGGTTAGAGGGTTGGTTTGTTTTGTTTTGTTTTGTTTTTTTTCAGAATGTGCTTTGCCAGGCCTGAGAGCTGAGGGCTGGCAAGTCTGCAGCTTGCCCAACTCCCTCAGATCGCTATCGGGAAGGAGCAGGCGAGTGATGGAAAGAAACAATGATGGCAAAAAGAGCCGCGGCTCACAAAACGCAGGGATCGCTCCTGACACGCGTGTGCCGTGGCACCGGCTATCCCCAGCTACATGTTACAGGGGGAAAAGATCTCGATCTGCCTCATGGCTGGCAGACACAGATCAGCCAAGTTATATATATATCCCCACGGAGAAGCACAAGACCGTTTTCATTGGAGGCAAACCCCGCTGGCTTTCCCAAGGAGTGAGGTCGCACTGGAGCGGGAAGGGAGCAGATGTGCAGCACTAGCAGTACCTGGGCTTTGGGACACAGTGTCACCACCATTGTGCTCTACCAGTGACCTGGGATGGTCCTGCTGGGGGGTCTCCCACCCAGTAGAGGTGGATTGAGGGGCAGGGACACAGGGAAGGTACACCCTGACATTTACAGAAGAGAGGTGGTAGCTCTGACCCTCCCAATCTCCTGTGCAACCCATAGATCAAGAAGCCTCCACCAAGCAGGACTTGCCAAGAAGTGAGACACCACAACAGCCTCTGAGACCACATCCTAACCAGACCAGCAATGTCACCCACAGTGCACTGAGACCAGGAAGGGTGGGGATGAGGCAGACCCAGGCCTGTCTCCATGGGAGCACAGGGGTTTCTGTGATTTGGAGGCAACTTGGGGGGCTCCTGGTCTCATCTGCTGGCCTGCTTGCTTTATAAATATTTGTTAAGAGGGCAGGACATAAAGTCTACTGTTCAGTAGGTGATTTTTGTAAGAATCCAGCTATCCATACATAAAAGGGTCTATTATCTCACTGTGGAAGAGATTTACATGCGTAACTCCCATTAACTCTTATGGGACTTAGGCACGTAAATCTCTTGTGCATCTAGAGAAGAATAGACCACATAAGGTCTTGTGATCTATACTGCTAGTAGGTTTAAGTCCCTTTCATTTATAAAGCTATACAAAAATTAACCATTAAAGCTTATTCTGTGCAAGCTGTCCCCCTACATATATCACCCAGCTCTGTGTTTGAAGTACTCGATGTAAGCGCGCACTGAGGAAAGGTACCGGAGCGAGAGAGCCCATTCATTTCAGTTAGTAAAACTGTCATCCCTGAAAGGAAGCAGACTGAGGGCAGGTAGAAAAATTGTACAGGTTTTGCTCAACAGATTCAATTTCAGATTTAGGCTCTAGACTGCACTGTTTGGAGAAGGAATACTTTCATTTTGCTGAGCGCTCTCTCCACCCCCTCCTTCCCTCTCTCCCATCCCTACTCACAGCCCTGTGCCCTGGACCAAAGGACCCTGAGTGGCTGGAACAATAAAATCTTTGCACAGTCCAACTAAGATGCTGCATCTACTAAGGAAAAAGAAATAAATCTTTTATTCCATAAACTTGTTTAAGCTGAAATGTTCATTGGTAAGCCTGTAAAAGTGGGAACATCTGTGCTCCTGCTGGGATTTGATGTCTCACCACAAACCTTTCCATAAGCACTTTGTCTCTGGTAGGAGACAAAGAGGAAAATACCTGATCCCTGGCCTCAGTTAGGCAGCTCCTTCTATCTTCACGCACTGACCTACTGAGCATTCCTCCCAGCAACGAGCTGCCTCCCAGGGCTACCTCCGCCATGGAAGCTGCCTAACTAATCTCTTAGCAAACACTTGCAGCAAACCTGAAGGGAGTTTAGAAAGGCAACGAAGAAGGGGAGAAAAAACCCAAAACTTTCTCCAGATAAAGCCTGCGGCATCTCTAAGAGAAGACAACCAAGCCTAAATATAGCTCCACCTGCTCACATTTTCTCTTGATGAACTGCTGAGATACAAAGTTGTGGCCTAATGAACATAGAGATACATATTCTAAACTTAATCCAGTTTCCTGCTCCCTTCCACTAACCCAGCAGTCTTTCTGCCTGCCAATAGTCCCCTGACTATGCTTACAGGTATTTGCAAGACATTTTATCCCAGCAACACCGCTGGGATGATATGGCACAGGAAAAGTCCATCCCGTGCCCTGCCTGCACATGGAGCAACCTCTCCTTAGGAGCTTATAAGAAAATCCACTGTTGAAATAAATAACAACTCTCAACAAATGATCAAAGAAGAAATAAATCTTTTACCCTTCTAAGACTTTTTAAAACTGAAATCCCATTTTTTAACTGGATAACAGTTAAGAGGCTACCGGCCACCTATTTTTCTGGGAGCTACGTTTTAAGTGTTTGCCACACGGATGTTGGGCAGAGAAACGAATCTGTGGCTCTGAGGAGAAAAAGCTTTTAAAATAAAGTTTGTGTGTAGTATATGAAAACATATTGTTTGGAATTTAAGTTCTAATATCTAGGAATAAACAGAGCATTAAATCAAGCAAAACTGTGACAAGGCCAATATGCACATGGATGATGCCAGCGAGGCATCTCCAGCCCTTTGTTCACAGCTTAACAAAACTGTGCCGTCACACCACTTTAGCTCAACAGTGCCTGTCGAATGGGCATCAGCAGATCAGCCAATGCCTGTCACACACACAGCTGAAAAACTGTTTGAAAGCAAGGCTTACTTTAGCACAAGTCTGGTAGGAAAAGTGAGAGGGATTTTTAATCATCTGGTAAAGACTACAGATATATATTTAGGGAGAAAAGTATATATATTGTCAGCTTTCTTCCTCAGGAAAGTAACACAGTTTTGCTCTCTTTCACCTCTAAGGAGGGAATGGGTCTTGGTGGTGCTGCCTGTTTCTTGGTGCGCTGCTCCCTTCCACGTTACATCAGATTTGGAATTATTTGCAAATAAGTAAAATTCTTTCAGGGTGGGAGGAGTGTCACAGGGAAAGATCCAAATTTGTCCAAAAATCTATTCAAAATTAATTTTCACCTTGTCCTGCTTGGAGAACCCTTCCTCCCCGTGACAGAGGATAAATTATATAACATATTCAAGGAAATGTTTGTTTTGAATCTAATGCAATTATCTTTGCAGATGAACATCTCTCTGGGTTGAGTTTTTTTTTGGTTTTTTTTGGTTTTTTAACAGATCAAAATATGTCTTCATTGGTATTAACAACCTTCTCCACCACTTCTTTTAACACTCCTAGCGCAAAACATCGCTCCTTAAAGAACCGCAGCAAAACAAGCTGCTTAGCGCCAGCAACTTCAGCTCGGCACTTCTTTTTCCCAACACTTTTTCCCCCCCAATTTATGGGGGTTTCGACACACAACCCCTCCCCAGCCGGCCTCCCCGCGGCACCGGGGCGGGCTCCCAGCGCTCGGCCCCTCGGCGGCGGCTCAGGGTGGGACTGGGGGGCCCGGGGTGAGCGGGGGTCCCCGGGGGAGCGGGGGGCGGCAGCCCCGGGTGCTGAGCCCTCTCCCCCTGCCTGCCCGCCGCTGCTGTCAGCTCGCTGCCTGCACTTTAGCTGTCTCTTTCCCAGTCCCTACCCTGTCAGTTTCTGGGCTGCCAATTTCAACTTGAAGCTTGACTGGGCTGATTTGATGCAAATACCTCCAGGGAAAACCCTGAAACTGATGAACAGTTATGTCAAGTCGATTTTGCACCATCGGGAAAAGGTAACCTCTGCGAGAAAAAAAAACAACAAGGTTAAAGAGACAAGGGCTTTTCACGTGTAATACCACTGCTGCACATCTCGTTCACTGTTTACCATCCCTCAGAAATTGTAACTGTCAGAATTAGTCCTAATTGCAGATGCGAAAGCTGCCATTATAATAAAAACAGAGGCAGTGCAGGCATTAAATGTAGCAGCCTAATTTGTGAGACTACTGAAAAGGTAGAGTAAATGAATATTTCATTACTTTAATTACCAGGGACTACTCTTTTCTTGCTGTCTTATGATAAGTGTTGCTGTAACTAGCAACAGCAAACATCCACTAAAACATAAAGTGCAATAATAGTACTGCTGTCAGGATCGCTGCTTTAAAATACGAGCGGGAGGGGGGAAGGGGGAAATATAATGGTTTATCTATTTCTTAGAGATCCGCAGGAGTAGGAGATGGAAACTCGTTTAACGTCAAAAAACAAAGAGGCGAGTAAACAGGTTTTAGTCAAAGAAAATAATGACCCGGAGGAGGGGAGGGGTGTGTGTGTGGGGGGGGAGTTGAGGACACACTTGAAACCCCAGAGCCGGGAGGAGCGCAGGCAGCCCTGAGCCACCTCCTCTCCGCTCCCTCCCTCCTGGGAACGAAGTTTGGGGCTGCGCCGCCGCAGGAGCCCGGCCGGGGCCGAGGGGGGCGAGGGGGGCCCAGCATCCCGGGAGCGGCACCTCGGGAGGGGTTCGCACCTCGGCCCGAAGCGCTTCTCTCGCCAGCGCCGGGACCGCGGGGGTGTGTGCCCCGTCCCCCGCCCCACAGAGGCGGTTCACACCTCTGCCCCGGGGCTGGAGCGGGGGGGCGAGGCAGCTCCGCACGCCCCCTCCCCAGCGCAGCGCCTCCAGCCCGCTCCGCTCCGCGCTGGATGCTCCCCGGGGGCGGCGGCTCCCGGTCTGCGCCTGCCGAACCCCCCCAACTGCGGGGCGGGCGCGGGGGTCCCCGGGCGGCTCCGGAGGAGGGAGATCCCGGGGAATGTGATCCGCAGCATCCAGGCTTGGGGCGGGGGCACTCTGAGCCCGGCGCCCGCCCGCGCCCGCCGGCAGGGCCGCTGCCGGCCCGGCCGCGGCTGCAGCCCCGGCGCTCGCAACAGCCGCTCCCGCCAGACCCGGGGAAATTTGTCAACAATTCGCAACCACGCTGGTAATTACATTCCTGGAATCCGCAGCGATAGATGTAAAGATAAGGGAGCTGCCTCGACTTTCCGCTTGGAATAATCTGTTTACAGCGACCTATTCCTCTTCCTAGCCCTTCCTAACCATATTCCCCCGTTACGCCTCCTGCGCCTTCTGCCACCGGGCTCTCCAGGAACATACGTGACGAGTCGCTGTGCCTCGCTTCTGTCCGATGAGGCACCAGCTCCCTTCTCGCCTTTGTGTCCCCATCCCTCCGATCCAACTTTCCTGTCAGACCCGAAAAATATGCAAGGCTCGCACTGCCGCTGAGAAGCAGGACAAAGTTTAACTTCTCTGTTGGCAGTCGGAGAATAACTCCCAGGCAGGATTCAAGCAAAAGATCTGATTTGCTGAATTCTGCTCTTTGATTTGTATTTGTATGTTATTGCTACTGCTAAGGTTGTTGCCAACCTCAATTAGATCACAAATGAGATCAGTTTAATTCAACTTCCAAACTGTGACCTGACCATGGTCTGAAAGTATTCAAAAACGCATTTTAAGCCTTCCTTTGATTTCAAAAGGAATACTGCATGCTTGGTCATTCATACAAATAACATAAAACGTAATTATGGGATGATTTGGCAGATGACATTCCTGCCAAACGACGCTCCATGCCAGAGTCTGTAATGCTATGGCTGCTGTCCTGGTGCTCGAGAGCACAGCACCCTTGTGTGAGGTGGGAGTAATGGGGTGTGTGAGATGTGGAGGTGTTTAAACGCACTTGGGGAAGCAAATGCAATAGCAACAACCACACCACCATTAAACCCCCCAGTCAGAAACTGCTGTATCACTTGGAAGGGAAGCGGATCCGCACTATCAAATCTCCAGGAGGCTGTGACAAAGGGAGCTTGCAGCTTGACACACGGGTAACAACATAGCAAACACCTTTAATTCTGTCATGTCTCATACCCTTTGCTTTCTCACACATTTGTGGCTGCTCTAGCATTGACACCTACACTTAAAAAAAAATAAAAAGAACCCTCAACAACAAAAATCCTCAAATGAAGCAATCTTATTCCAGCTAAAAAAAGAAACACCTGGAAAGTTATTTTTCTGCCCAGCAAAAATAAATAACTTATTAGCTCCTGCTTCAAACAGCTGAGAAAAGAGCAGAAAGCAGCCAAAAAAAAGTTCACTTTTGGGAGTAAGAAACTCCCAGAAAGCTGTTGGCTTTCCTTGGAAGCATGGGAGCTCACGGGGAGCCACTCGTACAGGTTTGCCGGCGAAACTTCTCAGCTATTCTGCTGCTCGAAAGCGAATCCTAAATTGACCTTCCTGCCTTAGCAGTGCTTGGGAACGTTCCTAGAGAGGGTTTGGGTGATGTTGCATCTGAGGGGACAGGTACAGAGCGTGAAGGTGTGCGGGCACACACACAGGTAAACCCTCCTGTCCATGTCTCCAGCTCTCCCCAGCCCTGGTCCCCGATGGATTGATCCCGAAAACTTCAGCTGCCGCCAAGTCCAAGATGTGTCAGGCTGAGAGGCTGCTGTGGCTTCAGCAGTGCCACCTCCTCGCTTGTCCCCCCCAAACCCCCCAGTGCCCCCACTCCAGACCCAGCACCTGCAGGGCCTGGGCCGGGCAGGGCCCCGGAGTGCAGAAGGAGTTAAGGCTCTTTCCAGCATTACTGAGTAGGTTAATATCACAGCTGCTTGGTAAAGCATTATCCAGCACCTCACTTAACAAAAGCCTGCTTTTGCAAACAGACTCCTACTTTTCCCCAAGTGTCCAAAGGTGTTTACTGAAGTAAATCTGCCTAAATCCTCCATTGCTTGGGTCATGGGGGTGGTTAGGAGGGTGGAAGGTGTAGAGATAATCTCTTTTTGTAAATTCTGTAAATCTTCTGGGAAAAAATCAGGAATCTGTGTCACATGCCTCTGTTCAACTGGTAACATCTCGGTTAGTGTGCTCCTTATGAGTGAAATCTGCCATAGCAGTTACAGGAAAATAAGACATCCCTCCCGTTTCTCATTGTTCAAACTGTTCTTCCCTCTCGAAGTTGCTTTAGCACGTTTAATCTATTTGCTGATGGTGGGGAAAAAAAGCCCAACTTGTTAGGATCTTAAAAGTGGCTTCTGGAAAAAAAAATAAAAATGACAGTTTGGTCGGCAGGAGATAGTGTAGTTGAAAACTTGTCACTTGAGATTTCTGCACTACCCCGGTTATTCCAACACCAGCAACTGCATATTACTTTTTACATGTTGCAAATAGAGGCAAACAACACAGGAAATTTTGACAGCTCTGCCTGAAAGGGCTTAAATACTTCTCAGTAAGCAGGATCCAGTTATAAATAAACCTTCTCTTGGTGAGAAAAAAGTGGCTACGACCAAAGACCTCAATATTTTTTTCTAGAAAACTGTCTGATTAAAAGCACAGAAGAGCTTCTGAGAAACAAACAAGCAGGCAGATATGGGGGGACACACACAGGGATGGGGGGACAGCCGGAAAATGCACATGAACGTGACTACAAAACCCCACGAGGGAGCCCGGCTACAGAAACTTCCACAAATCTCGCCTTCCTCCTCCTCCTCCTTCCCCTCCCCCTCCTCCTCCGTGCGCATTTTCTGGTGCCGCCGAGGATTCGCTGAGTCGCTGCTTTTCCCCGCCGGGTCGGGGCAGCCCGGGCCGGCCGCCAGCCCGGGGACACCCCCGGCACCGCCACCGCCACCACCGCGGCCACCGCCGCGGGCCCCGGCCCGGCCAGCCGCAGCAACAGCCAGCCCACCACTTCACAGAAACAGAAAAAAAAAAAAAATGTATATATAATAGAAATAAAAAAATTACATTTTAGCTGGGGAAAGGGCGGTTTTGCTTCTCCAAATCTGCCTCGCCCCCTGCCACCCCCATCCCCAAGGTCATGGTGAGTAAACAATAATAGTAATTAAAACAAAATAATAGGCAGCAGTCAAGAGCTGAGAGTACACACACCTGACCCTAACTATAACAGACTTCTCAGAGTAGAATTTGATCCCTCTCTGACACTTTCTACCTCAAGTGTTAGAGCGAGTGGCCATGAATAGTACAGGCATGCCATCTTGTAACACTATCTGCCTGTCAGAAGAGCCAAGGCTGGGTAGACCAGGATCTATATAAGGCTTGTAACTAGGGGAAGCCCAACAAACAGCTACAAACACCTAAGTTATTTTACTCAGCCTCCACCCTTCTGCTTTTTCCCCCCTTCTTCTCACTCTCTTTTTTTT
>VWYI01046392.1:232065-276866 GCA_013399455.1 Anthoscopus minutus | reverse complement strand
GCCGCCTTTCCCCCCACGGCCGCGGCGGAGCCGGCCGGAAAAGTTTTCCCGGGGGGCCGTCTTACCGTTTTTCCTCCGGGGGTTGGCTTGTTTTCGCCTCTTACACCTGGGGCCATCCGCCATGATCTGCTGCTTCATTGATAAGAGTGGATCAGATGGCAGTTCGCATGGGCTCGACTCCCTGATTCAGCAGCAGCGGCGGCAGCAGCAGCAGCAGCACGCAGGCTCTATGTAACGACCAAACACAGCGACAATGTGGGCATCGGGATGTCCCATTTAAACGCAGGGCGCCAACGGGGACCCCAGTTTGCACCCGAAAAAGAACCCATCCACGCACACGGCGAGGCTGGCCGTGCCGGGGGAGGTGGGACGCGGTCGGAGCGGGCTCCCCCTCTCTCCCCAGCCGGGCAGATTTCTTCTTTATTTATTTATATATTTATTTATTTATTTCCTACCAGGATACGTCTCCCTCTCTCTCTCCCTCTCTCTCTCTCTCTCTCTCTCTCTCCCTCTCCCTGTGTGTGTGTGTGTGTCTCTGCGTGTGTGTGTGTGTGAGCGCGTGTGCGTGTGTCTCCCTCCCTGCGTGTGTGTGTGTTGCACCAGCAAAGCAGATCAGAGAGAGAGAGAGAGAGAGAGACAAGAATTACATCTCAAATGAGTCATAACTCATGACCGTATGAGGGAATGCACAGCTTTTACAGTAGGCTGTTTGACTCAATGCTAGGCGGACCATTTCCTCCTAAAAGTACTTTAATTTGACACTAGAACTTCTTTTCACGCGAAATTCTACCCTTCTCCTGCCTTCATTTTTTTTCCCCCCAAAGCGCACTCCAGCAAAGTGACAAGAGGAGAGGGAAACATGGCTCTCCCCTGTCCTTTTGGGGTAAAGATCAGCACGGATACCTCCCCCTCCCCCTAACAACGAGGAGTGTAATTATAAACCTCTGTCACCTTTTTAGTCAGTTTGACAATATTCAGGGTTTCCCCTGCCCCTTAGTTAAACAAAGCTTCAGAGTGTCATTTTTTTTTTCCTTCCAGAAAAGAAACAGAAATCAAAACTACCGCTGTCAGAGTTTTCAGCCTTTCAGTTGGGGTTTTTTTTTTTACTTTGTTTTTAAGAAAAAAAAAATAAATAAAAGCAACTTGTAAACTTTTAGACCTACTGTGTGTGCCTGTGTGCCCGGGCTGGGCAGGAGACTCTATCTGTCAAAGGGAGAAAGGGGCAGGAGCGTTTGGTTTGCTGCAAGAACGCTCCTGTAACTCAGTCCATCTCGAAGAAGATGCTGTAGCTTTAAAGATGCTTTGACTTGAGGATTAGTTTAAACAGGGGGCTATAAAAGATGTAACAGATGCAAACTGTAAAACAAGGGCAATTAACCCTTGCTCTCCCGAGCAGGATGCCCCCTCGCCTTCACATCTATTGTCTTCTCCTGCACTAGGAGTTTTACATAAAACCTAAAAAATTATGACCTGACTCAACAATTTCAGTATATATATATAGACATATATTTTAAGCAGGGTAAGATTTTTTTTTTGCCCTTTTCCTCTTTCTCCTCCCTTGTGTCTTTTTACTTTGCTGAAGCTTCACACCAAGACTGAGCAGTGAAGTGTGCTGCTGTTGAGTCTTTTTATTCTGCCTGAACTGTCTCCTCAGGCGTTTACTGTTATAAAACCTCCCTGGCTATAAATAAAAAATAATAAATCTCCAAGCAGGTAAGAGGATGGGAAGATTGAGAGAGTGTGTGTGGGGTCAGCGTGTTTACTCACACTCTCCTGCCTGGGATTCCGCCTGGACAGAGGGAATGGGTGGCTCTGTGCATGTGGATGAATGTGGCTAAGCAAGGAAGAGGCTGAGAAATATGCTAGAAACTTTAGTATTTGCCAGTTATTCCTGAGGCTGGGGTAGGCAGTGGTGGCATCATCGCGGCAGATATGCCAGGAGAGGAGATACAGCGGGAAGGGAGGACAGGCACCGAGGCGAGCCCGGACCCTCAGCCTGCCTCGGCAATTGGCGTTTTAATGCAAAACGACCAATGGTGAAATGTTTTAAATGCATTTCATTCCCTTCCCCACTCTACAGCCTCCCGTAAAAAGTTGTCAATAATTTTAAACCTGCAAATTTCCAGAACACTTTTCTTCCCAGAGGACTGGCAAGCTTTTAAAAATATGTATTAATTTAATTTTTTTTTTTCCTTTTGGTAAACGACTTTTAAGTTCCAGTCTGTACTTTCACTTCTTGCTTTAGGCTCCCAGAAGCTAAGGTGTTACTTCACCCAGCTTCACAAAATAAAATATAGAAATGAAACCAACTAAGCAGACAAAACACCAAAACTTTCTGTTTGGGGAAACACATCCTTTGCAGGGGAGCCCTGCCCGGGGTTGGGGCTCCAGCGGTGCCCGGCCGGGCTGGCTCTGCATGCTCAGGGCATGCAAAGCATTAACAGGTACCTGCAAACTTTCAGAGCTCAGATGTAAAACCAGAAATAAAAAGAGCAGGCGTTGGGTGGGGAGATGTTTCAGAGTTTTTTTTTGCAGGAGAATGAAGTCCTTTCCTAACATTAAAACTTTTGCTGCTGCTTTTTAAAAGACACCTCCCGTACCTGGCTGACAGGTAAGGGGAGCAGGGGTGGTGGTGGCACAGCCCCGAGCACCCCGAAACTGCTCATCCCTTCCTGGAGTAGTGCTGGAGTGACTTTAGGTTTCGGTTAAAAAGACTGAAAAAAATTTAAAAAATAATCTCCCCAAGTATAAACAATCTAGAAAAATTAAAATATTCTCGAAATGAAATAAGCCCGCTGATGCGTGAGGTGGTATGAGAAGACAAAAAAAAAAGAGACGAGGGAAAAAAATAAAAGGAAAGAAAATTGAATTAAATTCCGAACCTACCTGCGAAGTCTTGTTTGTAGTTTTGGCCAGAAATGGTGAGAAGAAAAAGCATGAAGAAGCCGCGAAGTGGAGGAGAAAAGGTGAAGGGAGATGCAGCTCCTGGAGAAATTGTAAAAAGCCTTGCAAAGAGTTGTCGGAAGGACCGTTATTCCTGCTGGGCAGGTTAGGACTGATCTCTTTCTGCCACTCCAGGAAACACAAACCTGGGGACGGACTGACGTGTTACGCCTCTTCTAATGACATTTTTTTCTTTTTCTTTTCTGTACGAGCGAGAGGAGAGACCCTGCAACACACGCCACCTATCTTTGTGGGGAGGGATAATTGGAGAGCACCAAACGTGAGCATCATGTGGAAACGTGATCGCCAAGTTTCTCTCTGGGAAAGGATCTGGGATAGATTATACCTTGAAGTCTCCGCGAACGCTTTAGCGGCAGAAATGCAATTCCACCTCCTCCCGCCCGCCCCCCGCCGCATCCTTTTCCCTCCCCCAGGCGGAATCCCCCGCCCCCTCCCCAGCAGGATCCCGCCGGATCCCCTGCCCCCAGGCTGGATCCCTGCCGGTTCTCCCATCCTCGGGCGGGATCCCTGGCAGTTCCCCCCCGCCGGGGTCCCCCCGCCCGCCCGCGGAGCCGGCCAGGGCCGCATCCCGCCCCGCACCGTCCCGCGGCCAGCCCCGCTCATCGCCTCTTGCGGTGGGGAAAACTTACCCTAACATAAAGCCTAGAAACTAAACTCTGTTCGCGTACTGCAAATAAGCTCCTGGCTTGTTTTGGTGCGGTTTTATTTTTATCTTTCACGCATTTCTTTTGGGGCTTTTTTTTTTTTTCCTCCTCCCTTTCATTTCAGCACTCATCCAGGTTATTTGAATAGTCAGCTAAATCTGATGAAAAAAAAAATCAACCAAACGTGCTGAGATCTTACAGTCTATCTGTTTTGTTCACAGATATGGATCAGGGGTGAGATGGGCTCTTTTCTTGGCTCTGCTGTTTCTTGGAAGTAGCTGGATGAGCAGAGAGACAGCGTGGACGAGTAACGCGTGGGGCTGAACTTCAGGAAGGTTACAAGTTTTTCACTTTTTTCAAGTATTAAAATTAAAATAAAATTGCATATAGAAAAAAAAAAAGAAGGGACAGGAAAAAAAAAAAAAAAAGCCCAGACTCCACCTTTGCACTGAAGGGATTGGTTATGCAAATATGGAAGGGGTTTCCTGGCAAATACAGCTTTCTACTGTATGGTTAATTAAATCATCACTCAAAAGCCTTCCAATGTGACGCTTCTGTCGTAATCCAATCAGGTTACGTAGGTCCTAAACAAGAAAGATATTTTCCACATCTGGAAGTCAGCAATTTAGCAAGTACTGCACATTATTAACCAATTCAGAGCCCACTTCCCAGGGGGATAGTTTTTTTTTTTTTTGAAGTTTAAGTGTTCTTAACCAACGCTCTGCCGGTTTGTTAATCAAAAAGCCGGTTTACACCGCACGTAATCGAGAAGTAATACCGAAGTAAGTACAGGCAGAGCGAGCCGGGGATGCTGAGGGAAGGCGTTCGGCTGCAAAGGGGGCAGATCCGGCTGAGGCTCCAGCCGCTCATGCCCAGCTCCCAGCACAACCCACAGCCGTTCCTTCCTCCTGAAGGAGCTCGAAATAATCTCACTGCAAAGAGAAACTTCGCTTCTTGCCCACTCGCACGGTCCTTTCCCGAGGTAAACGTGGGGCTGCGCAAAGGGCTGCGTTAAAGAGCTGCGAAACAATTTCCCCGCTCTGACAAGAGTTCAGACTATTCCTGCACTTCACATTTTTTTTTTCTTCTCCCTCTCCCGAAGAAAACCGAAACAAATGGCACACTGATCCCACACCGCACTTTTACTTACATTAAGCTTAGATAAACTGCTCTTGAACAGCGCATTGAACGCGTGCCTAAAGCAAGAATTGGAGGGCGAGCAATAGCGATGGGATCGCGCTCCAAACTGGTCCTGCTCAGGGAACACCTTCCTGACGGGTCAGCATCGCAAAGGAAGGAAGGGACCCCCTCGGCCCCCCGCGGGGCGTCCTTGCAGCTCATCAGAGCCACCGCGATCTGCCTGGGATTTTTTTTGGTCATCTCTTGGTTAGACGGGAGTGGGTGGCCCTGTGAGATGCGGGAGAGGCAGCTCACGGAGGAGCTCCGGGTAGGGGCAAATGCCAAATGCCCCCTCGAGCTGGGAAGTGGCACCTCCGGGTGTCCCCCTGCTCAACTCCGAGCTGCAGGCGGAGTGGGGAGGGAGAGGCAGGCTCTGGCCGTCTGCTGCCGCTGCAATCCCCAGCCAGGCAAAGGTGGGAATGAGCTGCCCTAATATTTTAAATTATTATTTATATTTATTATTTTTATTTATATCTCTATATATGTTCCTAGCTATGAGTCATCATGGCTTTGTTAAAAGTTTTCTTGCCACTGTTCTCCAAACGCCAGCATGATTTTCCTGCAGGATGCATGACTTCTCCATGCTTAAATGTACCTGGATACACAGAGACATATCACTCTCATACACACACACACACACACACAGAATGATGGTATCTTAATGAAATATATAGCACAGCGCAAATATCCTGAAATCAGATTCAAGTATTATTAGTTTGAATTAGATCCTCTCAGATCCAGAAGGCACTGCCTATAAATCAAGGGCAGTCTGGCAATTCCTTAAAGAGCTAAACTGAATTTAGATGCATATGATAAAAAGAAAGGGAAAGAAAAAAGTGAATGCTAATTACTGACTTGCTCGATTTCCTCTCACCCACGTTTTCTAGGAGAAAAAGGAGAAAACCTAAAAACCAACCAACAAGTTCTCAAAATAAATTAATCCCATTACAAACTCCTTACATATTGTTCCTACATTTCCAGATTACAAAACGAGAGGATGAACTGGAGATTACGAGAGGCTGCAGCCTGACTCTCAATAGGCAGGAGTGCTGTCGATGGTGTATCAATAAAATATATTTATCTGCAGCCACGCTGACAAACAAACCCTCAGAGCGTGCGATGATGCTCAAGGGCTTTAAGAAACATGTTGGCATTGTCAGATAATCCCTATTCATAATTTTTGCTGGCTGTTCTTTCAGCCCTCAATCTCACAGTTTCCCCAGCTCTGATGTGCCTCTGCAGGGTTTGTTTCGGAGCGATAAAACTGCTCGGATCTTCGCAGGACTGACATAGCACCCAACATTATTAGATGTTATTTTAATGTGAGATGTGGAGGTGTTTGCTGGGGTTTTTTTATCTTTAATTTTTGGACACTGGACATAAACATTTAGCAATCAGCTAAACCCTTCTGAGATGGAATTTAACCTTAATCCAGGCGATGATTTCCTGCCCGGCTCTGAACTAATAACGGGTGTGCAGCTTCTTTAGGAGATGGAAATAATGACAGGCTATAGATCCTGCCTTTATTGGGGTGGTGCTGGCAGCCCGGATCCCAGTCCCTGCTCCATCAGCATCCTCTTGCAGATCCTATTCCCTGCTCTATTTTAAAACTTTTGCACATCCTATCCCCCTCACCCCTTCAGTTTAAAAGCAAGCAGAACCAAATTATCTTCACAAACCCCAGCTGCTTCCTTTTGTATAGCTCCCAGCACTGGGGCTTGGAGATGGTTTTAAATGCAGTTCTCTGAGTGCATGTTTCTCCTCTTTTCCTCAGGTTTCTCTACATGGAAATGCCACAAGCTGAGATGAGGGTGGGCTGATCCTGATGCAAACTTGCCTGGTTAAAGCCACAGGGGAAGCTGTCTTGCCTCCAGCTCCTCAGTGGGTTTCCTTTGTTCACCAAAACCTGTCGTGATGAAGGTAGCCCGTCGGAGATAACCACACATTCCCATCACTCAGTGGATTTGTAGGGCCAGCCGGGGGCAAATCCTGCTGCCAGGGAGAAACCCTACCATGAGAAAAGGGTTGTGGAGGGAGAGAGCTCCCTGTGATCCCCAGGCACCCAGCTGTGATTGAGAGGGGAGGTGGCCAGCCACCAAGGAGGGCTTTGGGGCACAGGCCCTGGAGGAACTGAGCCTCCTGTTGAGACTTTTGGCCATGGTGGCTTTATGGGCACCTGGTGGCATGGACTGAGAGGACGATTCACTGCCTTATTTATTTTGGTGTGTTTGCTTGTCTCCCCGTGCAGGATGAGTAATGGGGACTGTGTTTTCTTTCTCACCATGTGGAAGGAGGAAAACTGAGGGAATAGCAACAAAGATGCTCTGGCTGATGAGTTTTGACTGATACATTTTAGAGGCTGGTGAGGACAGAGGTTTAACACCTCTAAATACACTTTAGCTGCTCTGAGGCTTTTCCTTCATGTCTTTTGTAGCCAGAACTCTTGACTATTTTTCCCTGAAGTCTGGAACCCTTCCTACACCAGGGATTAAACATCCTCTTGTAGGGGACCCAGATGAGATGCGCAGCCAAGCCTGGGGAGAGCATCCTTCCCTCCCCACAGCCCTGCTCCGCTGAGGGAGTTGCTCCTGAAAGATTTGGGATCCCTATGGGTTCTGGCTGCTTCTCGTGCTCCTATCTCTGGGGCGTAGGAGATGTCCTTGCCTTGAGAAAAAATTCTGAGGTTGCAAAAAAAAAAAAAAAAAACCAACCCCAAATCAAACAAAAAAAGAAAAAAAGGTGCTGGGGGGATTATTTTCAGCAGTCACCTGTGGCAGTAGAATATAAGCCAGGCTGGAATAATTTTTGTGAGCAGGGAAGGCCCCATGTGGGCCCAAGATGCCGCTGGATACTTTTGCTCAATACAGGTGTCCCTGTATTGAGAACTAAACTAAGATTTAGAAAGGAAAGCCTTTATGGAGGAGAGGGCGCAGAGGAGAGGAAGAAAGGGTCAAGGAATGACTCTCCCCCCACCTGGTGATGAGGTATTTGGGAAGAAACCTTTTGAATCAACATTTCCAAAGTTTTCAAGTTCCTCTGTGGAAAACCCATGTAGGGATAGGATATGAGCCAAAAGCAAGGGAAAAGATTGTCTGGCTTTAATTCATCTATCCCTGGGCATTTCTAACCAGCAGATTGCTGTAATATTTGATCTTGTGTGAGTCCCTCAACGTTAAAAGTGAATCTCCTCATATGTTTTTGTTAATTTTGTCATTTATAAAGCCACTTCTGGTGGCCTAAAGCTGCTCAGCTGCCCTTCACAACATCTGTCTGTGTGTCTGCAGCAGGGGAACAGCATCCACTAGTCCCAACATTTATTTTCTCACTGGCCAGAGGGCAGTGAGGGACAAGCATCCTCCATCCACTGTCCCTCACCATGAGCTGGAGAAGCTTTTCCTTCTCTTCTGGGATCAATGCTGAAGTTTGTCCACATTTCTTGGCTCAGTTGGCAGTGATTAAAATTCACGATTCACTTTTGTTTATAGTTGGTTGTTTACTTTGTTGAATTTTTAAAAACTTGTTAGAATGCAATTGAACACAGATTCAACAGTATTTAGGCTTGAAAAATAAAGATGCATTAGAAAGATGCCTATTATGCTTCAGAATTATTAATTGACATTTTTATGATGAATAATTAATCATTTGAATAATTTTCGTATCTCTGATCTGAACACATATTTGCATATCTAATGTCTGATTTTAAATGTGGTTTCTTTAGTTGCATTCTCCCAGGACAAAGACACAAAGTAAGTAACATCCTAATGCAAAACTTTTTTCCTTTGCACTTGTAAAACTATGTTTATTGAAATGCAAGTTCCTGTCTAGTTATGAAGCTGTTAATAATCTATGCATGACATATATGCATTAATAAGGTGGTGAGTCCTCTGGATATGAGCACACTTAGGCCTCATTTTCTTATAGACAGTGGTGAGGTCCTCTGCAATACCTAAACCCATGTGAGGTTAAGCTAGGAAACCATAAAGAAATATCTCAGATACAGATACACAGTGTTCCTGTCTCGTTTACATGACACTTAGTGAGAAGATCAAAGGTTGCTTCAATTTGAGGTGTTTAAAACATTAAGAGCTCTTAATATAAATTTTAACTGTGTCCTCCCATTGAGCCAACATCAGTATTTTCTTGATATATTTTAATATGCCTAAATCATAGCCCTCAAGACCCCACCTCTCTGTAGCTGGTGGTGATTAAGGAACAAGAGGAGTGCAGATCAGTTATAAGTTGGTCAGCAAAGGGGTGCAAGGGAAGGTGCTTGTTGTGCAACCCCGCTTGGAGCTGGGTTGGTGTGAGCACAGCTCAGCCACAGAGGGAACAGAAAGGAGGAAGGGGCAGCTGGACAAAACCAGAACCCAAAAGGTAGAAAAATTAAAATAAAGGAATGAAAAAAGTAGCATTTTCTCCGCTGCCTCTGCCCATGGGTTAATTGCTACAGCAGTACTGCCTGCCTGGCACCCAAGGGCTTGCCTTCAATTTTGTGGGAATTTGATTTATCAAGAAATTTAAGATTTAGAGAATTTTATTTAGTGGCACCTTCAAATGTACAGGGAGCCCAAATATTCCATGTATAGCCTGTTGGCTCCTTGATGTCCTGCTGAAGAACTAAGGTGATGGTCACTCTAGAAATATCTAAAATTGGTGCACTGTTTATATTTAGCAGATTTTAGAAATTATATCAAAATAGAGGCAGAAATTCATCACAGTGTTGAAATTTCCTTAGTGCCATTAATGCAAGGAACATAAGACATATGCAATGTAAAATGAAAATAAAAGCTTTTAACATCTTTTTTCTTTTCACAGCAGGTAGTAAAGAATATGACCTCTATATATATATTTTTTTTTGGTGGAAGTATATTATATAGACTATGGTAATGTAGTGGGCAATATCTGACAGACAGATACTGCATAAAGAAACTGTGAAATTTAATTTCTCAGAACAGGCTGTAGTTATACTGAATAGGATGTTTAGCAGTTGCATATGCTCAGTGATAACAGATTATTTTTTTCTTTCTTTTTTTCCTTTATTTTTAATTTTTTTTTTTTTTTAATTTCTAGGAGGGGTTGAATTTGCAAGAGCAAGAGTGGTAAAAAGCCCTGAGCCCTGTGGCCAAAACTGCCACTGCTTTGGCCATCAGGGTGGTGGCAGTGTCAGAAAGTTCTTTGCAAAAGGACAAGGTGGGAATTTGAGTTAAACCTCTGCTGTTTTGGTTCTGAATGTGGGAGGCAAAGCAAACATCCCGGAGATGCTCCCACAGTTCTTTGTAAAGGGAGACATCCCTTCTGGGGCTGTTCTGGGGTGAAGGCATCCTGTGCTGAGAATCCCAGAATGGTTTGGGTGGGAAGGAACCTTTAAGCTCATCTCATTCTACCCGCTGCCATGGGCTGGGACACCTTCCACTATGCCAGGGTGCTCCAAGCCCTACCCAGCCTTGGATGATTCCAGGGATGGAACATCAAGAACATCATCCAATGGCCCTCAGATGTTGTTGTACCCTCATGAGATCAATGGACAGCTTTGTGGAAGATTATTGACATACACATTTTTTTTTGTTTGGCTTCAGGCTGAATATAAATTCTACAGTTGCACAGTGCTACCTATTTGGGACTTGATCAAATTTCATTTTCCCTGGCTTTCTTAGTGTCACCCTACTTTGCCCACCGACTAAGTTAATGGAAAATTAGGAAGAAATTAACAGCAAAGAATCTGGGTGCAAAGCCGACATTCTGATGTCCATCCAAAAGTTCCAGAGTCGATCGATTGCCCCAATTATTTCTTATCACCGCCCCAGGGAAAACATATTTTTCTTTCCACGACTTCAGGAGATTAGCTGGATATTTTAAAATCTACAGAAACACAAGGGTTACGATGATATTTAGAAAATCCCAAATGATTTGAAACAATTAGCTGCTGCAGCATAGTTTCCAAAGCAATTAGCTGCTGCAGCATAGTTTCCTTGTGTACAGAATTGCCCAAGATCTGGGAAACTGCTGCCGTTCTGCGGGTGGCTGCTGACTGGATCAGATTCCAGGAGAAGCATAGGCACAACCCAGTGACGGCTGCACACCTAAACTGCAGATTTACCCAGGAGCTGGCAGACATCCCCTTTGTCAGGGGTGGCATTGGACTTGCCAGGTCTTCTGTTTGCTTCCCTCTGACTATCAGCATCATCTCCAGCCTGTCTGTGGATAGAGGCTCGGCCAACTGGCCCCTTTCCAAGACCAAATCTTAGACTCTGGGTTATTAGAGCTGTCAAAAACCAGAGAGAGATTTTTTTTTTTCCCTTGCAATGAAAGCGTTCTCCATGTTGTCACTCCCTCCCCGATTTATGTTTTTAAAATGTTTCTTGGGAAATTTCCTGACTTGTCCCTGGGTAATTTGAGGGGTTTCAGATCAGAATTGAATTAAAGGTACCAGCAGCTGGACAAATTGTTTCCCTGTATGGATGGTTTTAGGTGCATGCACACCCTTACCAATGCTCCTTACTATATCTCTTCAAACTTGCTCCAGGCAGCATCTAAACTATTTTAAACCTTCCCATCCTTTTTTAACACACATCAGCTATCCTGCTTCAAATCTCTGACAAGGATGTGAAAACCGCAGTGTCAGAACAACTGCTGCTCTCTTCTTGGATTCTGACAAGCAACCTTCAACCTGAAACTCTCTAAAAATGGTTATTTTTATCTTTTTTTTATTTTTTATTCCTTTTTTTAAAAAAAATCACAACCGACTACACTGACTGCATGCTTTCCCCTTGTTCTGATAGGCTGGAAATGGGTCCAAAAAGGGCACCAGGCAGAATGTGGGAATATTTTTTGATGCTCACCAAGAGGTGATCCCACATGTCAGTGGGTCCTCCTGCCACTGGGCCTAATAACAAAGAGGTTGTAAATGGATGTGACTTCCCAAATTCTCAGCCAAGAAGGAGGCAGCAGGGTCTCTGGAATAATTCTGGCAGCTTGGTTTGTGTTGGTTGGTTGAGCATTGATCTCCTTGGCTTCAGGTGTTAGGAACTGCAGCTCCATGTCCCTGTCTCCTGTTCCATAACTGGACTGAGCCACGTCCCACAAGTAAAGATATTGGCGTGGGCCCAGCTCACTGCACGTTTGAGGAGTGTGATATTAATTTGTTGCACAGGTTGCTTTGGTGGCTGTGGGGGCTGGTGCTGAGGCTCAGGGCAGCAAAGTGCATCCTGGATGACTTCATAGCTCATCTCCACCAATGACTTTGCTGGGGTGGCTCTCTGGGTATAAACCTCTTTCCTTAGCAAGCAGGGAAAGGGCAGAAGTGGTGGAGCCCAGGGAAAAGAGAACAAATCCATGGCACAGCCTTGGATATCTGCTCTTGGGGCAGGTGAGAGAGAGCTCCTGTGTCACCAACAAACACCAGCTGTGCCCGGCCACGATGATTTTGCTTATGCCAAAGCCTGCCTGCTGGTGGCACTCATTTTTGGGAGGTCTGTGCCTGGAATTCGGAGACAGGAATTTGCAGGGTGGCATTTCGAAGGTAGAAAGCGAGGGGTAAAAGGTCACATCTGATATTTAGATAAAGAGGGTTATTTTGAATAGTGGATCTGGTTGGAGGTGTGAGCAGCAGGGAAAGCGATGCTGATCCACACACAAGGAAAACAAGCTCTGCCTGTAAAGAGAGAAATACGGAGCAGAGACTGAAATCACTACAAATATTTGTTCTCATTGTCAGATGTTTCTATAAAATCTGTTGTTACTGCTGAAGTTACAGAGCATTTAAATAAGAAGAGGGTGAAAAAAGCTAAGTCTAATTATATGTTTCGTGCCATTTACAGAGGTTTCCAGAGGATTTTCTTTTAATAAAAGTGCAGTGCATCAAAAGGAATAAATCCTACAATTTTGTTATTTACAAATCAGCTGCGTCTGCCGCGAGCTGACAGACTTATCCTCCATCTTACACCCCTCTGTCTATCCCAAAATGCACCCAGTACACTGACATTTATATCGATGCTCTTCAAGTGTCTTTTCTGCCCCTTATGTTGGTAAGCAAACAGATCAGAAGAAAATAATCAAAAAGGCATTAAAAAAACCAAAACTGAAAGAAAAATGCTGAGAAAAAAATCCTCATAATGCTGGAAAATGAGCAACATAGATGTTTTCCAGATGAAGAGAACAAGTGTCTTTTGCATCCCTGCCCACTGATTCCTCAAGATTTCAAATCGGAAGCCTGGCTAGAGATATGATGTAATCAATTAGTTAAAATGATTTACTAACATAAAACATAACACTCTTTTGATGATTAATTTTTATCCCCTTCACATTTTTTTTTCCCCCTCCACAACCACTCTGCCCCTTTCTGACTCCAGACTATTTAGCAGCTGACTTTGGTGTTCGGAGCGTTGCATATCAATCCCTGAGACCAAAATATGCCACTCATGTTTTTCCTGCTATGTAATCTATGGATGCAGCACCTAACCCTGCAGCCCTCCTCTGTGTTTCACAGAGGAGGGAGATGTGCTGAATCAAGTTGTTGAGGCTGCACTTAGAGCTGAAGAAAACATGAAAAAATCAAGAGGCCACCTTTGTTCTCATCCAGCTTGGCCGCTGCCATGATACAGGAACATGACAACTGCTTTGGTAATTAAAACTCTGTGTGAAAAAAGATAATAGGAAAAGAAAGAAGTGGAAATAAGATGGTTTCTCACAAGTGTGAATGTACCAGGCATGCATTGCACAGTCTACAGATGCTTTACAGAGGTCTTGGGCCTGCCTTGCAACAGCCCTGCCATTCCAGGATGAGTCTCTTTCCTCAGCAGCCACTGTCTGTTGAGCCAAATTGTATGATTGTTTTGTGATATAGATATATGTGGACTGAGGACTAAATTAAGGACATTAAACTTAATTTCCTTAAGATAGGAGCCAGATTTTAATATTGCAGCTGTCCAGAGGTGAAAGTGTAATGCGGACATGAGGAATTCCTGGACAGGAAAGGGACACTTGGCCCAACAAGTCTGTCCCCCTTCGAGTTTATTACAACACACCTCCCCACGTTGTCGATATATCCTCCAGCCCTGTCTGCCTGTGTAAACATGTCTGGCTATCTCTTCTGTTCATTAATACTTCAGTTCACTCCGTGGTTTTATTTGACATGCCTACTATGCTGTGAGTTGGATCCTCTGCAAGAATTCACTGTTTATTCTTAGACCTTTCATTTTTAATTGGCATAATCGGTTTGATTTTTTTTTGTTTTGTTTTTTTTTTTCCTTTTTTAAGCCTATCACAGCTACTACCTCAGTCCTCAACCTAATTATAAAAATATTAATGTTTAGGTCTTTTTAACAAGTGATTAGGCTCAGCCTTTGTTTATATAAAGCATCTTTAACAGCCAGAAACAACAATTGCTTCATATCTTATTCCTATTTCAGTCACTAAAGTTCTTCTCTGGAAAAGGTGATCAGAACTGGAATTACTGGAGAAAAATCTATCACGTTCCTTGTGTGATAAGAGCCCTTTTGATTTGCAGGCAATCCTTTGCTGGAGTGTCCGTATCACACTTTATTTATACTGAATTGGCATTGATTCAAAATTGATGTTTGACTGATTCAGTACAATTTTTAAGGTGGAGCGGGAGTTTTGGGAGTCAAATATTAAGTTATAATGATCTTGTAAAGTCAAGAAACAGCCTTGAAAGCTTCTGAGAGGAAAAAAAAATCTCCCAAGAAATTGGTACCATTACAAACATTTCTAACTGCTAACTGGTCTCCACTTGCTAAAAACCATCTCCCTTTAAATTTTCTGCTTGCAAAGTTGAGAGGGAATTAGCATACAGATGCTTCCTCAGACGTGAAAAAACCTGGGTCTTTCCTTTCCTCTGAGGCAGCTCAAAGGAGGATGTCATTAAAGCTCTCAACACAAACCATGGGGAAAGAAACACAAGTCACAGATAAACCTGAGTGATCTTCAAATTTCAAAGATTGATAGGCTGGTGAAATAAAAACACTTTGGGTGAAGTATGAAGTGGGAAGCAGGGAAAGTAGATCACTGTGATGCAAGATCAAGAAAAGACTCTTAAATTTGCTGTTTAAGTGCATTAAAATCCCAGAAATACAATATATTAAAAATTATTTCTGATATCTAGTCATTCTCTGTTGCTTAGAGAAGCAACTTTATGATGAATAGAAAGTTTGATTTATTTAGAGATTTTCCCCTGAGAAAAGAGACATTTCTAGCAGAGGTTTTTTAGGGGAAGAAATTCTGCACCCTGTTGAGAAACTCTGAGGTTTTATTCAGGAACTATGATGGCAGTGCTGGGTAGACAGGGAACTTTGAGAAACTTGGAAACGGAAGAAAAATTAGAAATCTCTTGGTTTCAGGCAGGTGAAGAAAGAGTTATGACAGAAATTAAAAGATGGACATACAGCTGGTTAAAAAAATTAATCAGTAAACAGTATCTGAGAGACACAGAAAGCTTCAAGTTTATATCCAGGATCCACAGTGATAAAAAACCCTGCAGAAGTCAAAAAAATCCAGCCTTACCAGGGAGCTGGTGATCCAAATAGGAATCAAAAACGTCACCTTAGGCCTGGACAAAGGCAATGAGGGAGGTAAAAAACATTTCTCATGGCATCTCTTAGGCACTCATAGCTGAAAATCTCTTCTTTTTTTTTTATCTGTGCTGATAACACACTGGTCTGAAAAAGCGGAAGTCAATGTAGTGACTACCACAATATCTGACTGCTTTTTGTGAGGGTCCTTCCATAAAGATAAGAAAAGAATAACTGGTGAAACATGTGAAATAATAAGGTGAAATTTTAATCTTTGTACAGCTCTGATAAATTGTCATGAGGCAAACATTTTCAGTCTTGCTGTTGAAAAAAGATCCATGAAGGTGAGTGAAGTAGACGTGGCAGTAGAGCCAGCAGAATTTCAATCTAGTGTTGGGCATGTTACTTGAAGAAACAAGAATGTAAAAGTTGAGAAAAGTAGTAAAGCCATAGGAGCAGAACCCATTCTTAGCTGCTGCTGGTTTAACTTAAATAAGTTAAATAAGTTACTAAAATTTATTTAAGTTACTTAAAAAGTGCTGAAATTCTGTATAGTTACCAGAGGACAAAATGAAACAGAAAACTCTTCAGTTAACCTTACATGCTGGAGTGGGTCCATTCAGCCCTGTTCAGCAATTCTTTCACTTCACTTTTTTCATTGTAATTTATTGGAAGATGTGTCCTTCTCTCAAGTGAGAGTGGAGCCCTGCTTGTGGCACTCGACTCTGTGCCAGCTTATTTCATGGACGTGGTCAATTGGTAACATAAAAAATTGGACTGGGAGTGATGTCCAGGGTCCCCAAAAACTCTCCAAGTTTCAGTGAGCACTGAAATTGACTGCAAATTGTGGTTTTCCAGGGAGGAGACACTCTTACAAAGAGGATTTAGGAACCATAATCTGTAGTGCTTCTGAAAAAGCACCAGGAGGGCCGTCCAGCTCCTCCAACACTGCCCTGAGTTGTGGCAGCAATGAAATCAGCCCTGACACTTTTGTCCTCTGGTCAGGCTGAGCTCTTCTGGCCAGATCTGTCACCCTTGGGGCAGAAAGGGACTGTAGCACTCCAAAACTATGTGGGACTTGTGTACAAGGGACACAGGACTGGTTTTGTCATCCTGAATCATATTCTGGAATAGAAAGTTTTGCCCAAACACTTAGGGTTTTGCCCAAACACTTAGAAGGGATAGGAAAAAAGGTTGGCTTTCTTGTTTTGTTTTTTTTTTCCGTTCATTTGTTTGTTTTCTAAATTCAAAAGATTTTAATCTCCTCTAAACTGCCCATCTCCTAAGGATTAAAAGACTCAAAGCATCCCCTTATCTACTCCTTCGCTTTTGCTGTAATTCCAGTCGCTCCCTGAACTCTTCCCTTCTCTCGAGCAGCACCTGGCTTTCCCTCCCCCTGCCCCTTCCAAAACACCCTTCCAAAACAGTTTCTTCCCAGCCGTGTGCCTGCACGGAGCTCGCTTTCACGCTTGGCCCGAGCAGAACCTGCTTGCTTTGCTCTCTCGGCTGCGGGCTCTGGCACAGCGACCCCGCTGCTGCTGATGCTGCATTTGCTGCTGATCTGGATCTCGCATTTACAGCCCGAGTGAGACAATTGCTGCCGCAGCCCCCGGCACTTTTATGTCCCCGGCACGGCTTGATACGTTACCTTTGATATTCTGGTTTAATTCTTTTACATAGATTAGAGACCAGACAAGCGCCTAACCTGACCTAGGCGCTACCCTGTGTTGACTGCCAATCTCTAAGTCGCTCGGTGAATGTTGTTTGCAGACTCTTATCAGTTCATTAAAGTTTGTTATCATTTATGCAGTGGCTCTGTACCTTGCTGGTAATCTCCAGTGTAGGATCTTATCAAACAGTCTCTTGAAAGTCTAGGCATATTTTATACCATCCATAGTATTTTTCTTGTCTACCTTGGCAGGGATCTCTTTGAAAAATTCCAGCAAATTATTTGAGTAAGATTTCCTGCTCATAAATCCAGGTTGGTTGACTCTACTCAAATTAGGATTTACAATGTGTTTCCTCACTAAATCTGGCAAAACCATTCCTATTCTCTTATTCATAGCTACAAATTGCATTATGTTAATTTGTTTATATTATAAGTTAAAATAATTTTATATGTATGTATTCCTCTGCATATGCATGTGTACATAAAAGTGTGTGTATGTAATGGAGATTATATTGAAGGATATTGGGCTTTAAAGCTGAATATGTTAAAATTGTTAATGCAGTACAAAATGCAACGGATAGAGTTAGGGACAGATCTTTGGCTGGAGTAAATGAATTTGACTTTGAATACATTTTGCTAACTTAAATGGTGTTAACTTGATTTATGTGAGCTGAGGAGTTAACCCTTATGCACTGTGCTTACTTTACTTCAGTGCCAAGAGATCAAAATGACTGTTGGGATGCTTCTTAACATTTCTGATTTATTACAGGTCTCTACCCACATTTCTTATGGATTTCTTTGGCTCAAGATGTATATTTTTATTTGCTGCTGCAAAAATAATTCTTAATGCTAAATTCTTAGTTCTTAATGTAGTATGTGCATGTAATATTTTGGTTTAGACTGGCTGTTTCTTCTGCTTTATTTTTCCATTCTTTGACTATTTTAGGATGTTTACTATCCCTCCCAGATTTCTGTTCCCATCTGCAGAACTTTCTATTACAATGATGAACCTGGAAATTTCTGGTAAATACAGTAAGTGGTTGATTAATATTAGATTCATGCTTAGATTGATTTTAATATCGGAAAGCTATCATTTTACAAAAGAAACAGTCCCTCCTTTTGAATTGAAACCAAATGAAAAATTTAAGACTAAAACAAATGGGATTTTTACAATTTAACTGGACCTGTTTAAAAGGTGCTGTAGCTTGGGTGCCACATCCTTGCTGCTGAAGTTTACCGATATTTTGTCTGAATTATGATTTGGCTTATAAATCATGGTGAGGAAAAAACATTGTGGTTATGGTTCCAAGCAGAAACATTTTTCACAGAAAATCAAAACCTTAATTTTTTGCAAGTTTATTTTTTTTTAAATGAAAATTAGATTTTGCTCTGAAAGAAGATTATGTGTTTTATGAAAGAGTTAATATTTTTTTTGGATTGATGAGAAAGCAAGTCTGATAGGAAAACTTTTGACTCACCTGGGACCACCCTAAACTCTCATGGCAAAACATGAGACGGGGGAGAACTGGATTTAAAGCACCTGCTCACAGGTATTTAATTGACAGCATTTCAATATACAACATATGGAACTGGAGACCACTCTTCTGGTCATGGGAATGTACAAGGTCGGTCCCACTCATAAACTGCAAAGCTCTTGGTTTGTTATGCCAGCAACAAAAATATCTAAATGAGAAACTGTATTTGTGAGTCCTGAAGGATGAGGTCCTAACTTTGAAGTCCAGTAGGAAGAATTTTTTAATCAGAATAATCATATAGCATCCCCCACTGAACCAAATTTGCTTTTCCCTGGTTCATGATTCTCAGGTTGCCACTATTGTATATTGTTACATTTTCCCTCACCATTAGATGTATCAATTCTTTTGTTTTCAGTAAGATTTTCTCTTTAATTGAATAATAACAACATATTTAGGCTTTAATTGTTCTTTTGACCCAAGTCCATTCACTTTGTGAATCTCCCAAGCTTTTCTTGATAAGAATGTTTTCAATTGATTTATCCTTTAAATCTATGAAGATCTTTATCATAGTGAAGTTTGAACTCTCTATCATTAACTTTTAAACTTATATTGACATGAAATGTGATTAAAGTTAAATTTTATAATTAAAATTAATTTTATAACAACACACATGCCCAGCTCCAAACACAGGGCTCAGTTACTGGACTAATAGCATTGCTGCTACAAACAAACTTTGTTAGCTTCCACATAGTTATCATAGCAATCAATACCTGAATAATTAAATTCTTCCATTATCAAATTCTAGTCTTCTTTATCAGCTTTTCTTCCACCAGTAATTTTTTTGTCTTAATCTAGTTTCTCTTTGGAAAGTCTATAGCAACCTTGGAGTTTCACCAGGCAATTTTCTTTTCTTCCCTGGTAAGTTACGTAACCCAAATTATTCAATGCCAAAATCTGAAGTCTTAAAAAAAGATTCCACTGAATGGAAGTTAGATCAAACTGTATTTTGTTTTGTTTTAATACAGACTACTAATTTTATCTTGTCTTGGCCTTGAGTGAAATCCTATACTTGTAAGTATTTGAAATTGCCATTCATTTTCTTGATTCATTCTCTTATTGATTTTCTTTCCAACTATTTTCATCCAATGTATCTAATAATTATTAGAGATGAGGGAAGAACCAAGTGCCTGCATCCACACCCCTCTGAGCATTGTGGCTCATGCTCATCTTTAATTAACATAAATGCAAGTAAAGAAGTTTCCCAGACTAAAACCAATTGTTTTAATGTTAAATCCTTGCATTCATCATTTTCTGGTGCATTTTGACACGGGTTTGGTCAGGGGTGACTCCTAGAAGAGCATTACACATCCTGAAGCTTCATGCTCCTCTCAGACCTGATGCTAAATGACTCAAGCAGGAAGGAAGGGGAAGGATTCCTGCTCCCTTTTATACTCCTGTGGAATCACTCCAACCTCTTTCATCTGTTCATTACTCTATAAATGCAACACTTTCCTAAAGAAATTCACTGCTGAATTAAGGGGGGAAGTGGGACACAAAACAAATGGGGGTGATAATGAATTGAAGTGATGATCTGAGGAGCTCATAGTGCTTCATGAGCATTAATTAATTAAACCTGACTAGATCCCAGCGAGGTGGGTATTAGGGCCCATACTCCAGGCCTGGCTGGGGTGTGCTATTTCTGTATCTCAAATTCATTCTGTTAATGTGCATTCTGATGAGAGGACTGAAATGGTGTCTGACTAGTAGAGATGACTGTGCATATATTTAAACTGTGAATATTCTGCACGATGAGCCTTCGTATGGAAGCGACTTTTTTTTTTTTCAAATCCAGCCTTGTTCCTGAATAAAAAATGCACGATAAATGAATTGTACAGGGAGCACTGAAGGGCTACTGATGACCTATAGTTATGTACAGTGTGTAACTCACCCTGTTACCCAATTAGGATGATCAGAACTTTTCTTTCTGTTGCTGAAAACCTGAGTGCACTTCAGTGAGTGTATTTTATTTCTTTCATAGAATATTTTATTTAATTACTGTAAGAACTTAACCCACAATTTTAAGTGCAATATTTAGAGGTGTGAAGAGTACTCGAATCTTTTTTTAAGCCATTATGAAAGCTATTCTGAGCTTTCAATGCATGAAACTTGTTTTGTTTTCAGTACTGGTATAGAGCTTTGACTCCTAATGAATGTTTTCCCCTTTTTTTTTTCCCCATCCTACTCTAAACAAGATGTTGTTTATTACTTGAAGCATTATATGTAAGCCCCAAGAATATGTTACATGTGACTGGAGCTTTGGCAGACTTTGAGAAACTGAAGTTTCCAGAAATTTTGCTATGTTTAAACACCAGAGCCTTGTTATAAGGAAAGATTTCTACTTCCAAATGTGTGGTTGCCTGAACCTTTTACATTTTCAAGTCAGATTCCTCTGCCAAATAACACACTGTACCTTAACTATAATAAAAAAGCAGAGACTCTGTGTTTATAAAAACATTACAGGAGCAACTGTGATCATATTTCTTGAATTTATTCTATTCATGTGCTCAAGTATGCATTTTTGGAGTGAGCTCTTCACTGCACCGGTCACTTACAGGAGTAGAAAATGACATGTAGAGGCAGAAGGCTGGCAAAATGCAACAAACCAAACTGGTAAAGGACAAGAATTCAGAGCCAGACCAAAATATGAGGTCAAGGAAGTTGCTCTTATAATAATAGTGGTTATCTGTTTAATGTGTGATCTGGCAGTGGTTCGACGCTGACCATAAGCAATTACACATGTTTCTAAACTGGTGGTATATGAGTCCTGAGCAGCTCTACACAAGCTAGATGTGCTGTGAGAAACGGGCATTTGCTCTATTCTTGTGGTTCTTCTTCCTCAATGTCAATTAAAACTAGAGCTTAGTAACAGATAGAAATTCTCCCTGTGTAAAACAGTGTCTCTATTCCCTCTCTCAGTTGCCATATACTTAAACTCCTATACTGAAAACAGTTTTGTGAGGCAAGCTCCTGTCGGGGGCTGATAAATGCTGCATAATATTCTTCTCAACAGACATGTGGTTAGCCATGATTTTTCTGACTCTCTGGTTGTTATTTGAAGCAGCTTTCTTTACAGCCCAGTCCCAATGGCGGCGCCCGTGAATGATGCCCTTGTTCTGGGTTTTGTCGTGCAGGAGCCTGGAAGGCAGCGGAACATCCTCGGTGTGTGTTCAGCTGCCTGGAGGTGACCTCTCAGGAGTCAAAAGCAGGAAGGTTTCTGTGATACCAAACTGCCTGAGCACAGATTAGGCCCTGGCAGCTGCTGTGGCACATCCCTGGCACTGACATCAGATTTTCAGGACTTTGGTGAGCTCGCTGGACGGCACATCTCATTAGGTTTTAATAGATTTGGATCCCACTGTTAGAAGAGTTTCTATGTCCCCTTCTATGTGAAATAGCTTTGGAATGTTTTCCTGGGCTTAGGAGGATGTGGCTGGAGTGGGAGCTGTGCAGTTGAGCTAACTGCAATAGAAACTTTGCTAATGAGCTATAAAGACACCCCCAAAATGCCTCTTCTCCCCAAGAGCAAGGAGTTGTGTAGGATTTGACTCCTTTCCTACAGGTCCTGTTATTGCTGGCTCGAACCTTGGCCTTTGCAGAGAGGGAGGTGTTGTCACCAGCCTACCCTGAGTACCAGCTAGAAATAATCACTTAAAAAGGGGCATGTGAGCTGCTTAAAACAAATCTCAGGTGAGGTGTAAGCCTGTGGCTTCCTGAGGTCTTCTGAAGGCCCCTCACCAGGCTCTGGCCATTGCAGAGGTAATGACTCCATGTACATTCTTAGCAAACTCAGCATGGATACCTGCAAGGCATCACAGAGGGAAATAGTTTGTTGCCTGAAAGGCTGAGCTGAACAAGGGTTTAATGACCAGAGCACATCAGTCAATTATCAGTAATTTAAGAGCTGTGCCAGGAGCCTTGCAATAGTCCTGAAGTGGTTCTGTGGCCACAGACTTTCATGTCACACCAGTGCACGTGCTTTGACTGTCTCTAAGACTTCCAAAATGTAACTTTTCATCCTTTTACTTTCCAGAAGCCCACAAAAAGAGAAAAGGGCTGCAAAAGTCCATGCTTGTGGCTGAGAACTGGAGAGGGAAACACAACTGCTTAGTGGAGAGCCACCCCCTCCCAGAGAAATGTCAGCAGCACAATGGGCACTATTATTCCCCTCCTTTACAACCAGATTGGGGGGTTATGTTGGACTCTGTAGGAAAGGGCACCAGAATTCTCTAAGAGCCCAAGCTCTGGTCAGCATTCAGTGCTTCCTTTTTGGGGTACCACATCCAGAGGGACCCCTGTGCTCCCTGGCACACTCATGGCTTGTGGGAGGCAGCTGGAGGAGCCACTTTCCTGCAGGCTGCTCCGCTGCACAAGCGACATTGTGGCCCTTTTTCCCTCGTTACAGTCGTGCAAGACAGCTGTTAATCACCTGTAATAAAGTGCAGCTCTGGAGTATAATGAAATGGTCATGTGCAGTAAATGCCTTAGTGCATCAAACATCTTTGCTGCTGTTCCATGTGTCGAAGAAAAGAATGTATTTTGTGATGAGGCAGAGTTTTTTCAGCTTTTTCCATAACATGTCCCTTATTTTGAGGAAAAACCCTCTCATTGAGCTTATCTCCTCTTCATTGTCATACAGACCCTCTACTACTCTCTAGTAATGAAATTTGTACTTAGCAAGCTGTTGCAATTATCTCCACAAAAATATTTTGATAGGGAAGGAACATTGTTTTAATCTTCTTTATTGTGATTTTCCAGCTGGAAACAAGGAAAAT
This sequence comes from Anthoscopus minutus, assembly GCA_013399455.1. Lineage (NCBI taxonomy): Eukaryota > Metazoa > Chordata > Aves > Passeriformes > Paridae > Anthoscopus > Anthoscopus minutus. The sequence goes on along the minus strand of VWYI01046392.1, from coordinate 253,577 downwards.
GTCCAGGATTTCTGTGCTACTCAGCTCTCTGGAGTCTATCAGCAGCAACTCCCTTGGCTGAGCTTGGAACCAATGGTTTTATGTAACAATTATTTGGATGCATTTTCAAGCAAGATGAGAAGATAGTCTAGGCTGTGTTAGCTGTCCTATTATTTGGCAATGTTGCTGTTATATAAATTATTATTATTATTATTATTACTATTAATAATAATAATATTACAATCCAGGTGACCTTGCAGATTTTTCTTGGCATGTGGCTCCTCTTGTGTGTGAATGAGGAAGTGAAAATTTCTTTATATTTCAAGTTAATTTTAGTGAACCAAACAGCCACAAATTTGCTAATGTTGGAATGGTTTAATTTGAAAGGTGTCTTAGTTCTTGGAATAATCCTCCTAAAAAGTAATGGGACTTAACTTTTATATTGCAATATCTAGGAAAATATTGTATGGGTTTTAACCGGAGTCATGTTAGAATTTAGCTGGAGAAGATATTGATCTTTATACAAAAATTTACAAATATTTGCAAATTTGCTGTTGGGCAAAGTGTGTTGCATTAAGCTGAAAATTTTTCTTCAGAGTATGCATTTTTTCATTAAAATTTTTGGTCAGAAAGAGTTAAAATATTTCCCTTTGATATTATGAAAAAAACAGCCTGACAAGACAAATGTTTCAATTCAATTTGGTAATTTTGGGTTTGTATTTATTTTAAATTATATATTAGATTAACCTTCTATATTATTTCGACATCACTCAAATGACTGCTTTTGATGCTTCCCACTCATCATTTTTTTGGAATATCTTTCCCATGAGAAATTTTGACTTCTTCTTCCTATTCATTATCAAAAACACTCTCTCCCCAGTCTTTGTACCTTTGTACTATCCACCTTTGGGTGAAGAGGCAGCTCTGTAGGAAACCTTGTTGTATTTGTGCTGCATCTTCCCTCCAAACTCAGAGTGTTCTCTATGTAAAAATAAAGTTATTGTTTGCATCTTAAACCTTTTGGTCTTTAGGGAATGATCTGTAGGTGATGGCTCAGGAAGATCTACCTTAAACCCTTGTCTGGGTGTGCTGTTAAACAAGTGACTGGTTTTCTGCTGGTTTGTAAATCTGACTCACCTCATTCTCTACCCAGAATTTTGGTGTGGAAAGTATGATGGGGGCAGCAGGTTGTGATGCTCATCCAGCTGCCTGGTCCAACCATTCCTTCAGTGTCATGTGAGACAATGGATAATGTGCATCATCTTCAAGAAATGTTAAGTTCCTTAAAAAGAGCTGTAAGGAGTGAGCAAATTTCTTATGAAGGAGCAAATAGCTTCTGACCTCTGAATTCCCATTTTGTCATACTTGAGGGATTTAACCTGCATCTTTTTCAGGAGTAGGAAAGACAGGGCTCCAGGACAACGGGTGAAGTCTCTTCCTTAATTTCTCTATGGTAGCAAGATCATTGGAGAGGCCCAAAGTTTCTGGTTGCTTAACCCTGCAGAGCCTGGTTATCCATTTGGAGATGCCTGTGGCACATCCCCAGCTTGCCTCCCTGGCCTCCTGCAGGCTTTCTCCCACTCCAGCAGCGCCTGTCCTGCAGCAGCCGTGCGATTCCTCCCCTGCAGCCCGCGTGGCAGAAGCTGCTTGCGAGCCTCTGTGGGAGTTACTGCTACGTTTGTGAAGACGCACAAGTTTTGAAGTGAAAATGTGACTCAGAATAGCTCTGCCTTACTCCCATTCCCTGGAAACACGACTCCAACAAGGCGTCTGCGAGGCACCGAGCGTATGAAAGCGTACTGCAGAGCGAGCAAGCCCATATCATCAAACACAGCCAGCCTGTACAAAAATTTCAGTGATGCAGTGTGGTGCTGATTTAAAGTGGTCTGGAATACAATAAAAGGTGACTCTTCCTTCAGAATTATAGGGAATAATTTTTTCCCCCTGGGCAGGCTTTGAGAACTGCTGAATTTATCCTTGTATTTCCAGTCGTTTTGGATGCGACTGAAACTGGCTGTTCTGAGAGCTTGACTCTAACTGAATGGGAGGGTTTTCCTCCAGTTTATGCCTGACCCTGGGTTATGGGCATTTCAGAAAGCAAAGGCAGAGCTGCACAAACACCCTGCTTCATGTCTCAGTCATACTGGCCCCATGAATGCAGCTGGGATGGGTTGCCATCTGGGTAGGCTGGTTTGCAGCACAGATCATCCTGGATGACACTGTAGGACTGGGCTGGGGGGAAAAAAAAGAAGCTTAAAAAATAATTGGTGTTGCATTCATTCCCAGAGTCGAAGGGAAAGTTGGAGGGAGGCATGCAGGAGGCAGCAGAAATGCATTATGCATTCATTTTAAAGTACTAATAATATGCCAGTGGTTTAAAACCATATTTATTATCTGGGATGTTTATGTATTCATGCTGAACATGGGATAACAGAGTATATAAGGATATATAATATTAGTGAAGAAGAAAATGACTGGTAAAGTACTTTCTCCTCTCAGTTCCTTCTCCACTAATGCCCTTACACCTTTCTTTTTCAGGCTTTTTGTAGCATCCTAAACAGAAGGATATTGAAGGGAGCTGATTCTGCTTTGATCCTTATGCTTGTTGTCAAAGCGCTTGGGATTGAAGAGACTGTTGGCTACAATTGACTGTGACAATTAGGAGATGATCAGAGCCCTAGAGTGGAGCACTTAAAGGGTAATTTACATGTCAGTTTGTCGAATAAAAAAAGATATTCAGCTAAGATTTTTTTTTTCCCCTTAGAGCCTTGTAAACTGCACTTTGTGCTATAGTAAGAAAAACCTGGCAGAGGAGTTAGGATAGCCATTTCCATTTGAAAAGAGGCAATCATAAGGCCACTGCTGAGCCTATTGTCCACTAAAAATGCTGATTTGCAGTCAGGGAGTGAAAGAGTGGAGCCATCACTAAATAGAACCTCGCGCAAGGTAACTCCCCCTTGGTGGCTTTCTAATGTTGGCTGAAGGTTTTATGTACCTTAAATCCCGCATTTACTATCATTATAACATTGTTACTGATCATGAATGTCCTTTATCATAACAAAAAAAAAAAAAAATGAAGGTATTGAGGGGGAGGAACAGGAGCGACCAGGCAGTGGGTAGGCTCTCACCAGCTATCTATTGTATCGCATCTTTCTTGTTCCCTCGCCTTTTGTGTGCCATCACAATTTTCTTCTTGTCACCCTTTGCACTTTGCCATTCAGGCACCTTCCATAACACTTTTTCTCATAGGTTTTTTTTCCGTACCTATTTACACTTCATTTTTAGACTCATTCCCAGGAGATTTTTAGCATTTTCCACGTTTAACCTGCTGGGAAAGGAAAAGAGAGAGGGCGGTGACAGTAGCTGTTCAGAGTTTGCCTTTCTGTGTGATTAGGCTGCAATACAGACTGTAACACAGACTGGAGACATACAGGTCGCAGAGAGGACTGAAGTTAAGGCAGCTGATGATTAAACAAACTTGTTTGTGATAAGTCCCTTTTTCTTATGTGATAGCTCTGATGAACCTGGAGTTGCTTCGACTTTAGAGTTATATGAACTTATAAAAATATCAAAACCCAACACCTCCCTCATTATTCTGCTTGGTGTGAGCTGTAGCATATGTGATATTCCTCACGGTTTAAGGAAGGGATATTAGTGGGTACATATAGTGTTTGTATATGCAAATAAGTGTATTTATTTTGAGGTTGAATCGTAGGCTTTTCTTCCAGAGACTGGATTGGCTCCCTTTTTACTCTCATCTCCTTAAAAGAAGAAATAGTCATCTGTTCCAGTTCAGGAACCAGAATGAAACACTTTGCTTTGTCACAATTACCAAGTAGCCTTTGCTGCTCAGATGTGCATTGCTTAAATCCCTCAGGGGTTACTTTTCTGGGGAAGTTTTTCAGCTTCCAGGAAGAGTTTCATATGCAGATCACAGCTCTGATTCTGATCCCTGGTCCAACACCAATGTTTTGAACAGATTTAGCACTTCTTTTTGAGCCAGGGGGATTTGTGTCCATAGGGTCCCCAAACTGTCCTTAGTCATAACTCTTATGCCCTTAATATTTTTCTATGTTGAACACTTGACAATGAGGTTTCTACTTCTAAAATTGTACTGGAAACATATTTTAACCTGACTTTTGTATGAGGTGAGCACTTCAAAATAGTTCTAAATTTTGCAGTTACTCTTCAAGGTAAAGTTTAAATTAAAGGAAATGTTATATAAAAAGGTTTTTCTTCTTTCGGAGAATTATGGTGTTGTCATTCTCTTCAGGATGCTATAAATGGGAAGTGGTGGCTTTTGCCCTCTCTCATTGCACTAAACTTGCTGAATCACAATATTTGTATGTGTTTATCTCTGTAACCAATGCAAAGAGCAAACAGGGATAAATAAAATATGAGGATTAAACAGTGTGACAGGGCAAGTCTGGATTTGCTTCGTATGGATCTGCAGAACTGAGGCAGCAGTAAATCAGTATTAAAAATAAATATCTGCTGTAGCAGGAGGTCCTTGTTTCCCAGGTAAGGTTAAATGACTAGTAGGTGAGCCATTGCCATATTGGTTTAAACATCTTTTTTCCAGCCAGTCAAAATTAACTTTGATTTGTTTTTATTTTCCTTTCATAGGTTTGTATTTAAAGCACTCTCAGAACACTAATTGTATAAAGTTTTAGTAACTGAGAAAACTCTTGATAGAAAAGTAATGGATGAATGCATGAATCATTCTGGATTTCCCTATACTTTACCATGAAGTTAATTTTTTGAAACAAGCAGGAAGAAGAAAGTTTTACTCATTGACCATGGATTTTGAAAAACCTGCATTTTCAGGGTGTAGGATAAAATAAAGTCTTCTTAAGACTTTTTGGAATGTAAAGCTGGTTAGAATTTAACTGAGATGTGCTTTTTTATTTGTCAAAACTACCATTCCTGTTATTGAATATAATTTTAAACCAAATTATTTTATGTATTGATCATAATGCCAAAAAACATACTATGTATTATATCTATTATATATGATAGCGGCCCTAGAAGAGCCTTTCTTGCTCAAAAATACATAAAGGGCAAAAGTCTACATATTTGCAGTAAAAATATACTTCCTTGTGCAACCCTGGGTTATGCAGATTTAGAACTAATTCAGGTTTTAAGTTCACGGGAGTAAATCATAGTGGTGCAACTGCTTTATATAGGTGAGAAATTCTATTAATGGTAAGGCATTGTGCAGCATGACTTCTGCAGGTCTGAAACAGTTAAAGATCATGACAAATTATGTGTAGTGAAATACTCTGACCCCATTCAGTACCTATTTTCTCATTCAGTCTGAAATATATCCCTTTATTGCTTTGTGAATTAATAATATGATGTTGGACAACTACAGATGACTTCTTGTTAATTAGAATTTCAGATGCGTGCTATGATGCATCAGAACTTTCTCTATTTTCTGCTAATAGGACACACCAAGTGAATAGCAAAATGTTTTTCAAGAACAGGGAAGGAAAATGATCTCCTGATCTAAATAAGATGTTGCCCTGAGGAAAGGCACCTAAACCCTCAAGGCCTGGCTTTCAGGAAAGCCTTTCAAAATTGTGGCATTTCTCAAACTTGGAATTTTGAGCAAATGTTGAAGTAAAGACCTGTGAGGGGAGAAATCTGGTCTCTGTGGTGATAGGGAGAGTATACTGACTATATGGGTTACATAAATTTGTAGTCTTTCCTAATTGGCTGTTTTATTTAATCAGGCCAGATCTTCAAGTGCTAAAAAATAAATATAACTTTGCCATTAACTATGGGGCAGCTGAAGCTCCACAAATTTTATTTTTATCTGGTAAATATTAGAGAAGGTAAGAGAATGCTTTGAATGTACTTCTGATGGCAGGATTGCTCTGGGGGCCCAACCTCACTGCTCTGGGTGTCTCATCCTAAGTGAATTTCAGTATTTAGCTGGTGCACATCCTGGCTCACCTATAGCCTTGACAAACCTAGCCCTAGTATCAGTGGCATGTTTCAGGCTTTACTGTACAGCAAAGAATTTTAAAACCAAAACTGAGAATTGAATTTTTTGGTATCTTGTGTCCTTTTTTTGTTTCTAATTTCAACCTTGGCCTTACAGTGTAGTCACATAAGAACCTATTCTAATGAACTTTTCAGAAACAGGGGAAAAAAAATAAAACAGATCATCACGGTGCAAGTTGTTTTTCAAGATTCTCTCCCAAAATGTGAAGTAAAGGCCAAATTTACTGTCAATGGAAATGAAGTTTGTTCTGTTGAGGCAAATAGCTGAGCTCATGTCTGCCCACTGAGCATCAGAACCAGCTGATGCTGAATTATGAATTCGATGAGTTTTTGCTTTCTTATATAAGAGTGCCCTTACAGTGAGTCGACTAAGTTGGCTCTAATATCAAATAGACTCATGTTCAAAAGCTGCACGAGGGAAGGTGATCGAATTATTCCATGTGTTATGTTGTCCTGTGATGATGGAGGTAGTGGTGGTATCCACCAGCTCAGCCCTCACTCGGTGGTGTCCTGGCTCCATGCATGACTGGAAGGGTAACGTGTTACCTCCCACTCAGGGTCTCCCTTGGGTGACATCTATGGCACTGCACTGACTTCTATCAGCTGGAAATCATGATAAATCTGTAGCAACTGGACTGTCTGCTCCTTTTCCAAGTAAAAAGGATAGTATATGAAAGGGCTTCCAAAGCACAAACGTATTTCTTGTTGGCTATCAACAGGAAATGGCACTTTGCATTTTTATCTGAGACACAAACGGAAATGTCTTACTCTGTACTAGAAAGGAAAATCCTGGAAACAACTCAGAAATTATTTTCCTAAATATGGTTTGCACCATTTTATAAGGCTGGTGGTATTTAAGAATAATCTCTTATAACTTTTATTCCTGGATGTTTAACATGTTCCTCCTTTTGCTGTTGGACAAACACCGGACCAAATAACATGGCAGGGAGCTGAAGTTAAATCTGGAGGAGGCCATCATTAGATGCACCTCTCACTGAGCTTTTAATGTGAGGAGGCATCACTTGCTGGAGTTTGCTTTGCCTGTTTGCTAAATCCTTTAGGGAAAGGAGGATATGCCCAGAAAATAGAAGTTTGAAAAACAGGGTTGAAGAAATGTGATAGATATACTGTACCTGTGATCACTGATTGGTAACAGGTGCCTTCCAGTACCTAAAGAGCCAGAAGAGAGCTGGAAAGGGACTTTGGATGAGGTCATGGCGTGGCAGGACAAGTGGGAATGGCTTCCCACTGGAGCTCTTTGGTATCATTGCAGGGCATCAGAAAGGACAGTGTGGTGCAAAGTGTAATTGTGAATCTCTCTCTCTCTAGCAACACACAGAAGGGAAGGTGTTAAAATGCAATGGTTTGAGTGTCTTATCTTACTAAATGTACAAATTTTTCATGAAATCTGTAGCTTAAACACACAGATAAGTCCATTTTCATTCTATTAAAAATGCCAGTGAGTTTCTAAAGCCACCAAGACAAAACTGTGGGCTTCAGGCTGGACAAGTGCCAGAAAAAGGGCCAAGAGACCTCAGATTCAGGTACTTGTGTAAAAATCCAGCTGTTTGGTCTCAGCTGGACAAATGCTGACCCCGTGCACAGTTGTGGAAATTGGACGCTCTAACCCCATGCTGTGGCAAACCCCAAGTGTACCAGAAGAGAGCAGAAATCTCAGGTTTGCGACGTTTTAAAAAAAGCCTGAGGCTGATGAGAAAATTAGCTTTGACATTCTGAATTCATGCTGGAAAGTGTAAGGGAAAATGGGATGATTATTATTAATAATCAGTAGCAGAAGTCAAATATCTGAAGGACTATTTGAACTGCAATGATACCCTCTTAAACCTTTGAAATGAACTCTTCATAAAAAGTTTAAAAGTCAGGGTGTTAGTTCATGTGCATTTCTTTAATGTCTGATTGGGAGAAAGTGTAGAACAGATGTTTTTCCCTGTTGTCATAGATAGCTAACTTTTGTCTCTTTCTTTAAAATGTAAAATATGCATCACAGTTTGGAAAACATTCACAAAAAATTACTTCATACTGTGAGCTGGAGCTGCCTTCCAGAGGGATACATTATAGTCTGGTCAGATGCAATTGCCTGCAACTACTATTTCCTTTTTAAAAAAGTTTTTCCATCTTGATAAACTTTCATTAACAACTCAGCCTAACTTGGGATACGTTGCTTACAAGCCCAGAATTTCTCCTTTAAGGATATATAGAGACAGATACTGAAACAATGTCAAAATGGCAATTTTCCATTGGAGATGATGAAAGTGCATTTGCTCACGATTATTCCCTATTTCGTTCCAGCAACATTCCAACTATAATTTTAATTCTTCTGTAAAGAAAATATTTTGACAGCATAGGAAGGCATCGCTGATGTTTGAAACTTGCCTTTTCTTCCCTTTTCCTCTCACGCTGTTGTTTTTCAAGCCGACATGTCTTTATATTTTTTCAATATTGGTTAAAAAGTCCCTTTCTCAAGTGAGAGATGAGCAAAATGAGTCCAGAGGCAGGGAATCAGTTCAGCCCTCTCCCAGGTGGGAATAGACACTCCCTTGTATTTCCTTCCTTTTGCCACCATTTTGTTCCAGCTCTGAAAAGCAGCAAATGGTGGTTATTGTTTCTTTGCAGGGTATAGTTTTGTACTGGATCCATGTGAAAAGTGTAAACATGTCATCAGTCCTCATTTGCTATATCCAAAAACATTCCCCATGTCCATATTTGATTTTCAAGTGCATCTGTGCACTGATTGAAACCCTCCCAACATGCTGCTACGCAAATGCAAACCCACACATTGCTGATTTGGAATCAAATGCTCTTATGCTTCCACACTTCCATTTCAAAGTTTGCCTCAGAGTTGCAGTATGTGCCCTTTTAACACATTTTTTTCCCCTCTCACAAAGAGATCCCTGTGTTCATCGCAGGAGCCTGGTGCAGTCTTTTCCATTTTGTTCTTATTTATTCCTTGGAGCCTGCTTTTATTTTCACAGCTTATTTATCCTTTGTTTACAGCCCACATGTTCTCTTAACCAACAAAACCAATATTTAAACAAAGGAAGTAAAATGCTGAGTTATAATATAGGAATTTGCTATGGATAGAAAGTTGGATTGCAAATAGCTATGCATTTTGCCATTAATGTGCTGCCTCAAAAAGGAGAGAAAAAAAGCTTATTGAGTTGCAAATTTTCTGAAAAAGAGATGAATCTCTTATGAACTATGATGGAACATTTTCCTTTTAACACCCATTAGACTCCTAGTCCTGAAAAAAAATAAGGGGAGGGGGGGTGGGGAGGGGGAAAAGTGCCAAAATANTTGCACCTAATTATTTTTCCCATGGCTCCTGATATACGGGAGTTACCTTAACTGCAAAGCTCTGTAGTACCCTTTGCCTGTCATTTTTAATCAGGTTGTTTTAGGTAATTTTTGTTATGCCCCTCATTACTGAATTGTTTATCAATAGGTGCACCAAGTGTCACTAGCTTTTCTCATCAAGCCAGGTCTGACAAAGAGCTGCAGTGCATGGGAAAGAGGCAGCTAGGTGAAACTAATGCCATAGATGTTTGATTCATTAGGAGCTTATTGTTAACGGGGATGTCTGATTGTAAAGGCTCAGTCAAGCAAAAGAGTGCAGAGTAATCAGTCGGATTTATAGTTTGCAGGGCTCAAAAAAAAAAAAAAAAAAAAGAAAAAAAAAACAAAAAAAACCTTTGGATATAGCAGAAACAGAAAAATCCCCTTTGGGCAGCCCTAACCTGAGACCAGCCAAATAAGGTCATGCTACATGAAGGTTGCCTGTTAGGTGATGGGAGATATAGGAGGATTACAGCCATATGGCATGGCCTATCATACCTTCTGACTTAAGATAACAAAGCCAAGCTTTGTGCTTAGCTGTTTTTGACTGACATCATCAATTTTATTTTATGTTGGTCACCTCCGGTAACAGGAAAAAATGGCCTAGGGTTGATAACACATGCCTGTTTTTTTAGTATTAAGATGCCTTACAGCCAGTTTTGCACTGTAAAAAATTTCAAAGAATTAGTAGCTTGTTCTTCTATCAACCATCCTCCAGCAACTGTCAGCTCCCCCCTCCCTTGTTTTCGGTTTGTACCTTGCAAATGAGAGACAGCCTTATTCAGAACCAGATGTAAGGCTCCTAGAGAATGAGCGTAAGCTGTTGTACTTTAAGCCTAATGGGAAGTTTTATATGCAAGGGCCTTGAACTGATTAGTATAATTCCCTCTTTAATACAGCTGTCCCTCCAGATTAAGGTAAACCAAATGTTGCAATCAGAGATTAGTGTACCTTGCCAGTTATTAACATCCCCGGTTGCTCGCCGAGCACGTCAGACACTAATGCTGTGTATTTATTTGCCACTTCCATGCTGTAACTTGAACTTCTGCACCTGTCCAAGCATTCCAGGGAAGAGAGGGGTATTATTGGGAAGCAAAAGTTTTATACCTGTTCCACCTGTTTGGTTTTGTCACCGCCTGAGATTTTCTTTTTTTCCTGCCAAGATTGCCAGGTGGTTTAATCCGTTCCTCCGCTGGGTTTATGAAGAAAGACTTTGTCTGCTGAACTGCATTTGTTGCCCATCATGCTTTCCCTTATCGAATGTGTGCTACTCACCTAAACTGCCTATTTAATTATTTATTTATTTACTCACTTACTTGGCCTTCCCCTGGCTTTTTTTTTTTTTTTGCAGAGGTTCTCCGGCTGCTCTTTGTGTGCCGAGGATGCGGCTCCGGGCTGGGAGAGGCAGCACCCGCTCCCGCTGTGCTCGCATCAGCCCGCAGTGCCTCTCGCCCAAGGTGGGTCACGCAGTTGTCTTCTTGCATTTGGCAGGATATCCTGTCCACCAGCAACACAGATGTCAAGGGGGACAATGTCCGGGTTATCGAGGCAAGATCTTTGCCTCCCCCCCCGCACCTGATCAGATTTTCTAGATAAATGTACACTGTAAACAGACTTAAAAAGTGGAGTGAGGTTGAGAGTGTTTTGTGCAGCATGGAGGAAATCGATAAAGTTAGGCCATGCTAAATAACTACTCCTGAAATGCATTTAATTACTTTAGAAGAAGGTTAATTTACCTATAAACATGAGAATCCTGGACAGGAAAAAAAGAGCTGCGCAACACACAGAGGAAGATGCTGGTTAAGTGGGGTTTACTTCTTTTACACAAACAAATAATTAACCCCACAGTTTAAAAATTCATATCAGAAAGAGTTTACCTTTTCTAAAACAAAAATTGAGACAACTCCCCCCCAAAAAATACCCCTGCTTTCAAACACCGGCCCCCAGACCCTCTCAAGCACTGTGGTCCTCACAGGGAATGCAGGGCTGAATATCAGCTGTAGCTTTTGGAATATTGTTGCCTCCTAGCAAAGACCCTACTAGAATAGTTTTTTAAAAAAATTGAATATATTCCTTATTAAACAGATAATTGACACAAGGTCAGAACGGGCCATTTCAGCACAGTCCCCCTAATACCAAAGTTTACCGCCGGCTGCACGTTGCCTGCACGTTATGGCTTAATTGCAGATTTTTTGAAAAGACAAAAATATGTTCATATCTGAGGAATTATGTCTTGCAGCCTACTAAATATGCTAATGCAGTACTAAGCAGGGATAAAGTTCTTGCCATACCACCCAACAGTTGCGTGGGACACGCTGCCAAGTTATTGTTAATTGTAAAGCGCATGCAGGCTTTGCAATCCATCTTAATTGTCATACTTACTCCAGGTTTGGTGATAAGGCTAGATGGGTTGTTTTAAAGTGACAATGTTGACAAGGGGAAAGGGTGTGGGCCCAGGCTTGCGGTTCTGGAGGGGTTACGCGCTCTGACCTGCCGTAGGTTGATATGGACAGTCTGCAAGGGGATTTTAGTTGTCATGGGGTCCCCAGGCAGTTGAATAGAGTGACTGTCTGTCCTGCTTTTTCCTGTTAGGATCCTGACACGTGGAGCATTGATGAACTCAGCATAACGTTGAATAGGAGCTTTTTGGCAGCTGAGACACAAGGGCTAAGCTGCAGGTCAGAGATAACACTAGTGCAGATCTCCTCATGCACACAGTTAGTAGCATGCTTTCTTCCCTCCTGAGTGCAGGAAATAGCTCATGTTAAATACGTTCACTTTTCAGCTTTCCTTTCTTCTAAAACGCAGCTTGACAGATTGGGCTTTTAAGCTTCCCCCCCCTCCTTATTTTTATTTTTTTTTTTTCCACCACCTCTGCTTTCTACCTCAGAAATACTCTTCAGGAAGCAGGAGTTAATCTTGGTGAGGAAACGATAAGGTGATACTTGATTTTTCAGGGGAAAGCAGAAGGATGTGACTGCCCGGTAACTGCACAGAAATTTGCAGGGACGCCTTTTTTTAGGGCTTCCCTTTGCTTTTTCCTTTCTCCTCCTTAGAGCAGAGAATGGGCAAGTCTGGCTGGAGGTAGGCAAGGGGTTTAAATAGCATTGGGGGCAGGAAGGAAGTGCTGGGAAGGTACATCGATAAAAGCCGCTTCCCCGTGCTTCTCTATCAGCTCCCTGGATCAGGTGAATCAGGTCGTTCCTTTCCCAACTTTGATGCATCCTGGCTGGCACAGAAATGTGTCTTTGAAGTCGTTTTATATTCGGCCAAGTTTTTTTACGTGGTTCCCAAAGAAAGAGGGCGAGCATTGTCTCCACTAAATGATGTCAGGCCGGCATCCTGTGTACCGAGACAATGTGGAAGCCTCTATCTGCTCTTGGCATTGCTCTTGAGGCTGCCTGGGCTGTTTGAAGTGTTTGTGTCAGCAGGCCCTGAACCTGATGGAGATTTGAGGAGGGCGATTGCTCTAAAGCTGCCCTTTGCCTTTGTGTTCACTCATGTGTGGTTTGTTGGGTGGTGGGGAGCCTGAGATCACCCAACTCCTCCTCATGCAGCTGGGCACGAGTTTGATGCCTCCTGGAGACAGAATCCTCCCCAGAGTGAATGGAGCTGTGCAGGTTTGTGTTTGGCTTGAGGTGGAGCATCACCTCTCCAAGGGAAGAGCCTTGCTGGTGATGAGGGGCTCTCCTCCCAGCAAGGTGGTGCTCAGCAGGAGCAGAGCAGAGCCAGGATGAGACCCTATTGTGCAGGCCTGTCCACATTAGCAGATTCCTATGCCTGTGTTTAGATTTTCCACGACTTAACTGGGCCTCTGCAGCAAATTTTTTGCAGCCAAGGGGCCAAGGATATTGTTTGTTCCTGTGGCTATGACCAAGAGCTATGCAGACAGGGAGAAGTATAGACAATAAATACTGCCTTTGTTACACTCTGGATGCTTCTTTTTCTATCCTGAATGATTTCATGCTTGCTCTTGGGTGACTTCAACAGCTTTTCCAGTAGATGCACTTTTTTCACTTTTGTGGAGATGTGGGAAGTGGCTGAACAAAGGATGGCAGAACCTGTTTGCATTAAATGGCCTTGCAGGATATTGCTGTTCCCTGTTTTCTGCTTTCTGTGTAAGAAGGGTCTGTGGCCATAGCCAGCACCACTTGGAGCTTGGGGAACACTTCCCAGCTGCTACTGTGGGGTTGTACATTTTCCTGGGAAAGCGGTGCTGGGAGCTCTGCTCATTTTCTTTGCGAAGCTGTGAATTCATTATGAAATTTATAGGATGAGATCTATGACTCTGCTAATACTTCCACACAGCAGTTTGGCCTTTTCATTCCAGAGAGGGTTGGACAGGAGCTAAGAAGATCTGGCTTTTGTTTCCAGCTCTTCTACAACTTCCTGTATGACCTTGGGCAAGCTGCTTAATCAAGCTGTCTTGAGCTTTCCTTTGTAGTAATGTTGCTTGCAAAAGTTAGAAGAGTGGTGAATTTGCAAGGCCGATTTGGTAGGTGACATTCAGGTACTAATTTGACACCTTGCTGAGAAACAGCAGCCCTGTGAAATACAAAAACTGAAGTCTCAGTATCTCACCTTGGCTTCAAATGCAGGATTCAATGAAAGAGCAACAGGAGCAAGATACTGGCTGGTCTGAATCAGGGTTAATTGCACATAGTACCAACCCCGGGCATAAATTTTGCTCTCAAATGGAATGGAATAAATCATGGAAAGTTATCCAAATGAAGGTCAGAGAGGATGGGTAGTGACAGAGTTTGAGAAATATAGGACCTGAAGATGAGGACAGAGATGCCAAGGATACTAGTATGACTTAGCAGGATTAGTCTGAACACTGGGGTTCAGCCTGAAGCAGATTCTGGGAAGATCTTAGAGGCCCTTGCAGCTCCTAAAGGGGCTCCAAGAGTTGGAGAGGGACTTAGGACAAGGGCCCGGAGTAACAGGACAAAGGGGATGGCTCCAAACTGGCAGAAAGCAGAGTTAGGTAGGATATTGGGAAGAAATTCCTGCGAGGGTGCTGGGGCTCTGGCACAGGTTGTCCAGAGGAAACGCGGCTGCCCCATCCCTGGAAGTGTCTAAGGTTGGACAGGGCTTGGGGCAACCAGGTCTAGTGGAATGTGTCCCTGCCCATGGAAAGGTGTTAGGAATGACATGGTCTTTAAGGTCTCTTCCAACTCAAGTCATTCTGTGATCCCACAAATTTCCTTGGGAAAGCAGATTTTCCCCAGGGAAAGCAGAGCTTGTCCCAGGAGTGCAGCCCATAGCCAGTTCAAAGTTAAGCTGTAATACAGCAACAGGAGCAGATGACTCTTGGTTTGTGGGGGGGTGAGTGATTTTCTTAGAAGTGCTGGAATGTGCACACACAGAAACTAAAATGTGTGTGAGCTACAGAAAGCTCACACCGCCTTCATTAAAACCATGGACATCTGAGTGCCTGAAGATCTGATAGGACTTGTTTTTTTTAAAGTGGTAAAAGTATGTTATTAAAGACTAGCATATCTAGGAGCTTGATCACAGCCTGGTTTATAGGGAGTGGTAATATCTTTATTAAGCCAACTGATATAGTTGGAGGGGGAAAAAACAGACAAGGCCTCTACAGGGCTCTTTACTGTAATTAAAATAGGCCGCTTATATCTAGTTAAATAATATGTAAACTCTTAAGGCCAAATGCTGCAGCTAGTTACTATTAGTGAGAAACTGTAAACTACAAAATCCCAAACCAGGAAGTCCCATGGAGATAAAAAAATATCTAAAGAGCAGTCAGAAATGTGCCCTATATTATTGATGCTTCAAGCAGTATTAAGCTGTGAAGGGCTGGAATGTAAACAGAGTTACAGATGTCTGATGCCGTAGGTTGAATTAAGGAAGCAGGAAATGCACTCCTTCGCTTGGGATGTTTGGAAAAAACACCTTCTGCTTGGCTTTATCTGAAACAGTTAAAGGTTTGTTTAACCTACAAAATAATTCGGAGGAGAATACACTAGGCAAAGTTGTTTCTTCTATTTGTAGTGCCAAAAATAGGAGCTGTGCAAACCAACAGAACATGGTCCCAGTTCACAGAGAGCTGCATTTTAGAAATGACCTAATGAGAGAGGGTCACTGTAAGGGTAGGTTGTGTCACAATGGAAGAAACTACAACTGCACACACATATGGCAACTCGAGGTAGGCAAGCCTGATCTTAGACAGACAATTATTCTATGTATCTTTGTAATGTAAAGATAATGACTATTTTCCTCCCTCGGGGTGAAGTGCAAAGGACCAATTTTGTTTCATGCAAGAGGGTGGGAGAACAGTCTCTATAAACCTCTCTGGTAATCCCGATACTTTATTTCCCAACCTTGAGAGCCTACAGCCTTATCTTATCTCCCTATGGTTGTTACCCCTGCCAAACTGTGCTGATGGGCTGCTAACATGATTACATTTGCTTCTGATTTGCGTAGGTTCAGCACAGAGCAGGCATTGCCTCTTGAATGTTCTGGTGCAGGCCCTGCTCCTCTTAAATCTCCCCCCAAAAGAGCAACCTGTTGCTCTGAAGGAGCGTTTTTTGTTGTTGGTGGTGGTGGTTTTATTTGTTTGTTTTATTTGAAGTAGCAATTAAAAGCTCAGAACCCTTTGTAGGTCCAGGGGGAGGAGGAGTGAGTTGTGGCTGTGCAGGATTTGAGCTGTGTGGGGATGAGGACCTGCAGAAGGTTGATGAGCAGGAGTGGCTGACTTGTTCCTCAGAGGCAGAATTACCCTCACAGAGGGAGAGGAACTATTTGCAAAGACATGCAGTGACAGGACAAGGGAGAATGGCTTTAAAATGGCAGAGGGCAGGTTTAGATTGGATATTAGTAAGAAATTCCTCCCTGTGAGGACGGTGAGGCCCTGGCACAAGGTGCCCACAGAAGCTGTGGCTGCCTCTGGATCCCTGGAGGTGTCCAAGGCCAGGTTGAACACTGGGGCTTGGAGCAACCTGGGATAGTGCCATGGGATGGTGTTCCATGGCAGGGGGTTGGAATAGGATGGACTTTAAGGTCCTTTCCAACCCAAACTATTCTATGATTCTATGGATAATGCTCTGGGACATGGACATGATAACTTCCTACTGCATTTACAGTGAACAGTGTTTTTTGTTGGGGATTCCTGATAATTTACATTTCTCAGATCCTGCAAGTTCTACACTGGCTGCAGCATGGGACAGTTTGTTATGACAGACAGCCCTCACAAACCTGAAATAGTTTTTGTCCTTTTCATGGTGGTAAACTCATATAAATGGGAAGTGCCATTTCCTTCACATTGTTTGAAGTGTGTTTGTTCAAGAAATAACTGAATAACAGTTTTCCGTTTTTAAAGCAGGAGATTTTTTACCCTAATGCTCTAACTCTCTATTAGTATTCTGGATATCCAGATGAGCCCAGAATAGTAGGGCAGCCAGATTATGGTCCATGCATTAAGGCGTTCTAGGAGTTAATTTTTCTCCTAATAATTAACTTTTTATTTATTTATTTTATTAGACATTTTGACTGTCATTTATTTCTTATTCCCAGCTGAAATGCTGAGCTCAGAGACAAAAGGGGTGTCAAGTATCTGTTTTGGGGCTATTTTGTTTGGATGACACCTAGGTAACATCAGAGACACCTTTCCTGGGTGGGAGCTCTGGGCAGAGCAGAATTTCTGTGGCAATATGTGTCTCCTGAGTTTCATTTTTGCATGCTAACTTGAATTAGTGACTTTAAAAGAAAAGGCTTCATTTCTTCTGTGTCTGCTGTATACTTTCCTCATTTTTTCCCTTCATTCCTCAGTTTTTGCTATTTCATGAACCTGAACCTTGACTGATGGTAAGGAAATAGGTGAGAGTGTGGAAGATATTATAATTAAATCATCCAACATAAAACAAACAAGAAAAAAGAAAAAAAAAGGCATTGAATTTGTTTTTCTGAGCAGTGCTAGTTGCCTTGCCAGTCTGAAGCTGGCACTGTGGGTTTGCTGTAATCACTGAGCTGAGAAAAAGAGACACGGGGTTTGTTTGTTTGTTTGTCATCGTGGAGTTGAGCAGGACTTAAGCACTTGAATGCACAACACTTTTCTCTGCTGCTTCTCTGTGTTTCTGGATTCCACATAAAGTCCCCCCCTTTTGATTTCTCCAATCTGTTTTTCTGAGTCTCCATAAGAATTAGGATTTATATACATGCCATATGAATATCAGCTTGGAAAATGTGCCTTTTTGATTTTAAAAAGGAACTGCGATAAAAATCAATTACACCTGTGGTTTGAATGGCTTTATGGAGCACTGTCTCCTAGAGGAGATGTGTATGTGTGTGTTGCTTTGTTTTGGGGACACTCCAGCACCTTTCTGGCCTGGTGGTGGGTCTGTAGCAGGATGGCCCCTTAGGTTTGTTGTGGTACAATGTGGCAGGTGGGCAAATGCCCAGAATCTGGATCCTGGACATGGTGCAATGTGCTGTAGCATAACATAATAGACCTTTGCTTTCAACACAAAGTTGTTCAAAGATTAGGAGGAGGAAAACACTCATTTAAAAGGAAAAAATGCAATCAAACAAGATGTCACAGAGCAATACCAAGAGAAAATAATTCCTCTTGTCTACCAGTCCTGACTAATGCAGTTCATCACCAAAGCCAATAATCCTCTATCACTTGGAGAGCAGATTCCAAAGGCCTGTGCTATGCAGCACTTTCAGAGCAGCTGTTGAAGATCAAATAGTGAGACCACAGACCCTTCACCTCTCTCTGGGAGCAGGGACCCTGCCTTGCTGGGCTGCTCTGCTGCCATGTGGAAGGTCACACCCCTCCTGTTACACTGACTGCTCACCCCAGCCCTGGCTGCAAATGCTGTGCCAGAGGCAAGGAAAGCGATGGAAAGACATGTGGTGGAAAGATGTTGCACTCTAACATTCCTGGGCTTGCAGATGGCAAACTCCAAACCAGCCAGAGCAGCCAAAGACTCTTCTCATGTCCTTTCAAAGCCAACCTTTAGGCACAGTTAGTGCTAATTGCTTGAGCCTTACTGAGGTCTGAGGAGGTGGGTACAGCACTGAATATGAGTCGTGGATCTCTGCTCTTCTCTTGGCTCTGCCACTTGTCACTTTGTCCTTGTGACTACAAATCACATCCTCAGTGTGATGCTTTCTTTAGTTGTATCATGCTTCTGGATCTTTGGCTGGTGAATAATTAAAAGTGAGTGTGCCATTCCTTTGAGTGACCAGGCAGGGAAAGGGCTCTTCTGTAAGGCAAGTGGCCATTTCCAAACCCAGGCATGAAGACCATAGGATTATTAAGGCTGGAAGACACTCTAAGATCATCAGGTTCCACAGTTAACCCAGGAGCACCGTGTTCACCACTAAGCCATATCCCCTTGCCCTACATCCATATACCTTTGGAATACTTCTGGGGATGATGATTCCATCATTTCCCTGGGCAGCCTGCTCCAGTGCCTGACTGATCACTTTCTGGACCTCATGCTACTGCCCATGCTTCAGTCCCAGTCAGTGGCTTTCCTCTGCTTTGCTTTCCAGCTGCTCCTTCTGGGAGGAAGGAGAAAGTCTTGAGCTGTGTCACCTCCTCCAGCAGCAGAGACTGGCACAGCACACTGGCAGTGCTGCTTTGTTGCAGTCTGTGCCAGCTGCAATGGTAAGGGTGGGCTGGGAGCCCCAAGCACCATGGCCTTTCCAAGCTCTTGATGCTCTGGAGTTCAGGCTGTGTGGGAGTTTTGCCTGATCTGGTAGGTATGCAGTCAACATAATGTTCCAGTAAAGCTTACACACTTGAAACAAAACTGCTTTGTGCTGGAAACAGGCGAGTTCCAGCAGTAGGGAGCCTCCAGCACTCTTGTACCTCATATTTCTTATTTACAGCCCTGGTGGTTTCTCTTCCTGTTAACTTGAGTAGGGCTTGGAGCAATCTGGTCTAGTACAAGGTGAAGTGATCTTTGAGGTCCCTTCCAACCCATTCTGGAATCCTGTGATTCCATGAACTTGGCCTTCCCACCTACTGCACACCATGCCCAGCCTGTCACCAGGTTTCCCTTCCCTGGCACTGCCTGGGGTGCTGGTTAGATCACACAGTTCCTTAGGATGATACAGACAGTCTGATCTCTGCAGAAACTCTCCAGAACTACGCACCTCGCTTGACTTTTATGCCTTGACACGTCTGTGAGTCAGCACAGTGGTGATACATTCTGCCAGATGCTTCCCAGGAAGAGTCGCCCTGACCCAGAGGTTTTGGTAGTCATCCCTGACATAGACCTCAGCCAGCTTTCCATAGGGCAGTCCCATGGAGATTGCAAAGGAACCAGGATGAAGCACTTGCTTTTTCACTGGCTCTTTCACTGCTAATGCTTTTTGTGTCTGGGATGTCTCAGGCCATGGTGATTTCATGCTCTCATTTCCATGGTCAGAGAGTTTACATCTGAGTCCGCTGCCCCTCCAACTGTTTGCAAGGATGTGGGTGTCTGGTGCTCCTTCTATCAGCCCCTTGCACCTTCAGTTCACAGCCAAGCCAGTCATCCTTATTAATAGAAGGTGGGATTTCTGTGGTGAGACGTTGAGGTTGGTGTCACAGGGTGCAGCTCGGTGATAAGGATGTGAGTCTGCTGCCTTGGAGGACTGGTTGTGAAAACTCCAACCAAGCCCAGCCTGGACATGTGAAAATGTCCCTGCAGGACTCATCCTTCCAGGCTCCTCCAAAGTCAAGGGGTGCATCTGGCTCGAGAGAGCAGGTTGGTGTGGAAGGCTTGCAGCACTGCAGCTGTCCAGGGCTGGCCAGGAGAAAGGGAAGGCTGGCACATGTTCTAAGGTGCAGGAGTCTCCTTTTAATCACCCAACAGTGTCCTGGCCAGCCTTACCATCTCCTGCCAGCTCTGGAGATAAACCCACAGTGGGTCAGACCTAGGGATCATTGTGCCCCATCTCTGGCCACAGTAAACTGCAAGTGCCAGGGGAGATGCAGAGGATCGGGAGATGCAGGTAGTGACTTTCCCAGTCCTCCCCGTTTGCAGTAACTGTTTCCTTGTGTGCTTGGTGTGAGCCCTACAGCCTCCAAGTGTCCTTGCAGCCATTTAGCAGGGATGTCTCCGAGGAGCAGACCAGGGTCAGTCTCATGCTGTCCTTGTGTTTTGTTTTTGAGATGGATGGATGGACTGAAGTATTTGAGTTTATTGTTTCATGACACTGGTGGGGAAAGAGATGGAAAAATACAAACCAACCAAGCCTACAGAGAAGTTCCTGTGTCAGGACTATCTCTAACCAATGCAGGAGGAATCATCATTGCTGGCTCATTTATTATCATGTTTTCAGAGGCCTCTCTAAAACTACCCATGGGCATGGACAATTGTATCAGCAGTTAAAATTATTAACACACCATTAATAAATACGAATAATCATATTAAAGGTTAAAATTATTAACAGTTGGGGTTTTTCTTGCTGTTGTTTTTCATAGGTTTTTGCCTCCCTCCTGCTGCAAGGCAACCATCCCAGCCGGAAACCTCTGCTTTTAAAGAAGGGCTTGCTGAGGTGAAAGGAGTGGGTTTCCTAAGCCACAGGATCAAAGCAAAACCTCCCAGCCCAGCCAGCACACAGGTTTCCTCCCTCTCCCAGGTTCCCAGCTCATGTCCGGGCTGGGTGTCCAGCTCTGCCGCTCCCATGGATGCCATGAGTGTTCT
The DNA here is from genome assembly GCA_013399455.1 of Anthoscopus minutus. Taxonomy (NCBI): domain Eukaryota; kingdom Metazoa; phylum Chordata; class Aves; order Passeriformes; family Paridae; genus Anthoscopus; species Anthoscopus minutus. The sequence goes on along the minus strand of VWYI01046392.1, from coordinate 232,572 downwards.
CAGCTACCTCAGGATCACCTTTTTATAATTATATATACCTATTTTTTTTTTTTTTGTAATTTAAAAATAATTTGGTGGCTCTCCAGCCGAGTTATCTGCTGTTGCTGCAGAATATGCCGTGTGTCGGACTCCCACAGCCCAAAGCCTCTGTTTCCTTTCTGCCAGTACCTTGGTATCTGCCTTGCCCAGGAGCCTGCTGATGAAGATTTCCTGTTTGTTTTGAGTCACTGCTGGAGTGATAAATATACTTCGTCTCTCTCCTCTGAGAGGAAAGAAACCAGCTGCCTCGAACTAAAGGGAAAAATATGTCGAAATTCCACCAAAGGGCCCTGTTATCACGAGGGTTCCCTGGAAGGATGAAGCAGGGTAACATGAGCTACGACAAAGGCGTGATTTCCTTATTCAGAATGTTCCCTTTCGCCTTTCGCCATCTGCCTTTGCTCTGTAACTTTAATTTTTAAAGCAGGTTAGGAATAAATAAATAAATTCAACCCCCCCCCCCCCCCC